>JAQQSV010000430.1:0-68012 GCA_028646515.1 Pseudochirops corinnae
TTTGGACCTCTTGTGCCATTTGAGTTAGTCTATTTTTTAAGGTGTTATTTTCTTCAGTATTTTTTTGGGTTTCCTTTAGCAGGCTTTTGACTAGCTTTTCATGATTTTCTTGCATCATTCTCATTTCTCTTCCCAATTTTTCCTCCACTTCTCTTACTTGATTTTCAAAATCCTTCTTGAGCTCCTCCATGACCTGTAACCAATTCATATTTTTCTTGGAAGCTTTTGATGCAGGAGTTTTGACTTTGTTCTTTTCTTCTAGTTCCATGTTTTGATCTTTTTTGCCCCCCAAAAAGGATTCTATGGTCTGGTTGTGCTTCTTCTACTTGCTCATCTTGCCAGACAATTACTTGAATTTCGAGCTCTTTGCCATGGTAGAACTCTGCTTCCAGAGTGGAGAGAGCTGTGTCCCAAATTGTTGGATTTTTCACAATTGTGAGAACTATAAGGAGGGTACCCTCTCTACAGCTACCACAAGCTCTGGTCCACTGGCCAGGACCACCACCCAAGACTGTGACCCAGAAGCAAGCAGGTCAAAGCAAGAGCAATTACCCTCTGAATGGTCACTTGGTCCGCCTACAATCTGCAGGCCAGGAGCTCTAGAGGCAGCTACGCGGCAGCAGCTGCAGCCTCCCTGCTGCCGCCACCTTTCACCCTGGAATCAGGGGCCAGACCAGACTCTTCCGTCACCCAGTTCCAACAGAGTTCCCCACTGACCTTTTACTTTCTCTTTGTTGTTTATGGGCTAAGTCTGGAAACTGCCACAGCTGCTGGTGATTAACTCTCCTGAAGTCTGCTCAGGCCAGTCTGTGCCGATGGTTGGGGTGGCCCCAGGTCTTGGCCCACATGACTCACGTGTGGCTCCCAGCTCAGTGTGATAGACCCTTCCCGTTGGCCTGCCAGGCTGCTTTCAGTGGGCGATTTGTTTCTCTCTGTCACTTTGTGGGTTCTGTAGCTCTACAATTTGTTTAGAGTCATATTCTACAGGTATTGGAGGTGGTTGGTGTGGGAGCTTAAGCAAGTTCCTGTTTCACTCCACCATCTTGGCTCTGCCTCCTTTCTTATCATTTTTAAGGAAAAATCAAATTTATATTTATGCTTTTAAGTGGTTTTTTTGTGGCTTTTTTGGAGGGGGGAAGGTAGGGCAATTGGGGTTAAGTGACTTGCCCAAGGTCACATGGCTAATTTTTGTGTTAAGTGTCTGAGGCCAGATTTGAGCTCAGGTCCTCCTGACTCTAGGGCCGGTGCTCTATTCACTGTGCCAGCTAGCCACCCCTTCAAGTGTTTTTAATAGGAATAAGTGTTGCATTTTGTCAAAAGATTTTTCTGCATCTATTGATAGAATCATATAATTTTTGTTGCTTTTATTATAGTCAATTATTTTAATAGTTTTCCTTATGTTAAACTATCCCTGTAATTCATCAACTTTTGAAGATAGGCTGTCAGCTCTTTGGAATGTTTCTCCACCGGATGTTCTTCAGTGTGTCAATGAACAACAGTCCCCTTCACTTCCTGCATTGGGCCTGCAAACCTTCATCAGAGATCTAATCTCATTTGATGCTTTCTTCAAAATCAGATAAGTCATACTGGCCACCAGTCAGCTCCTTGTGGAGTGCTGAATGGAGCATCCTTAAGCTGGTTCACTGGGTCTGAGGGAAGGATGCCACTGTGGGGAGGCCGATTGGATGTTGCTGTCATTACTGGAGGACTATGGGAGGAAAAGGTTACTGATGAGATGCTGTCCTCAAAAACAGGCCCTACCTTGTGCTAAAGGATCTAGACAAGTTGGGAAAGTCCATCAGTTTTTCATGTTCCTCTCACATTCTTTGCTCTTTCCAGGCATTGCATGAACACTAAGCTGCCTGTCCTCCTGCCACCCTCAACAACCTCCAAATGCTAGCAGTCTTTTATCCAGTTCCCAGATTAAGTCCTTATAATCACAGCTCTCTTAACCACAAGGACAAGAATGAAATAAAACTAGATTCATTGCATCCAGCCAGGGGGTAGGGGAACTGCCAGCAGGGCTGACATCCTCCAAAGCTGGCTCAGTCTTGCTCCCCAATCAGCTTCAGGAGTCACGGGTTAGCAATTTTTGTATTTATTCCCTTGATATTTTTCTCTTATGTACACACATGTATTCTATATACATACATGTACATATACACATGTGTATGTGTATCTGCTTGCCATACCCCCCAATAGAACAGAAGCTTCTCACAAGAAGGGGTTGTTTCCTTCTTTGTGCTAGTATCTCCAGACCCTTGCATAGCTCCTAGCACGCAGTAAGCATTTAATAAATAATTCTTGTTTGATTGATCGATGCCATGGAAGACCACTAACATCCTCAGGAAACTCAGTCCTCAATGCTCACCTTTACAGATCAGAGGGTTAGAGGTCAGAGGGGCCTTAGAGATCACCTCGTTCAATCCAACTGGAAAAAAAAAAGCAACTTGCTGTCGTGTCTATTTATTCATTGACAACATTGCATTTGTTATTAAAGTATAAACAAGATCGGGGAATTCCAAATCATGACTCCTGTAATAACTTGAGAAGAGAAAACCAAATAAAAATAGCAGGTGTGGAAGGACATTTTGCCAAGCGGACTAAATTATGGGATGAAGGAAAATAACCATGAATGAGATGAGTGAGCACTGATGAGCCCCTTCTTTAGATTTACCTAGAATCCTTCTGCAGAGGATTATTGGAACACCTCACTGGGTGAACAAACACAGCAAACCCTGAACCTTGGGCCTGCTTGGGACAGGGACCAACGAGGCTAGTGGAAGAGATTCTCTGGCCCCAGTCCCTGAAGCCCTGCAGAAGGAAAGAGCAGGACGCTATGTCCAAAAGGGCGCTGATGAAAGGGCTGTGTAGACTGGGCGGGGAGGGCTCTCCCCTTTGCAGTTCTTTTCTCTCTATTAGACTACTTGGAAGTGGAGGATGAGGGTGCTGGGCCAGCAAGGGCAAGCCTCCAAGCGATGAGGCAATTTCACCCATTTTTCATTTTGTTCGGGGTCAGGCCTATAATCAATCACAACACAACACGTTGGAAGGGGAATCTTTATGTTCATTCTCTTTTCAGGCTAATTCAGCCTCATCTTGCCAAATTTGTGCAGTTTTTTGGATCCCTTTATCAATGGAATTGTACCATGGGCAAATTAAACACACATGAATATTTCTCCATTATAAATTCCAGCTAGCTATGTGTGTATACACATGATATATATATATATCTCATATATATGCATATGTTTATATGTATTTGCATGTATATGTGCATGTTTATATATGTATATGGGCATGTACATTTATATGTGTGCATATATATGTGTATGGGTATATGTTTATGTATATTATGTATATGTTGATATATGATGTTATTACATGTACATACATAAGTATAGTTAACAAGAGGTAGTGTGGAAGAGTATATTAAATAGTGAACTTGGATTCATGGTGATCTAGGATGCAATCACATCTGATTTTTACTCCCATGTACTATGTGCCCATTTAGATGTTCTTAATCCCACCCCACCCCACTGGAAGAATTTCTTTTTCTTAAAGTTTTCCTAGCCTTTTGAATCTCTGTGTTTACCATGTTCCTCTTGTATCATTAGTAATTTGTCTCTTTCCTTGTACCATTACACTGAAAGTTCCTTGAGATCAGCTAGTATTCTATTGTTGTATCAGCCAACACTTAGCATAATGAATTATACACAGCTTGAATTATTTGTTCAATTAAGAAATTTTCATTTCTTTCTTATTAACACCTGTGTAGCAGATCTAGTATTGGAGACAAAAAGACTGTAAATGCTTACTTAGTTAGCTGGGCAAGTCACTTAATCTCTCTGGGTCTCAGTTTCCTCATCTGTGGAATCCAAGTTCACCCATCAAAAGTTTCAGACTCAATGACCACTAAGATCTCTCCTAGCTCTGTGACACAGATTTTTGGAAGGAGAATAGGAAATACTGCAAGTGCAGGGGAAATGGGAGAACAGGGAAAAAGTCTTTATCTGTCTGTATATAGTTTGAACCTAGATGAAGGAGAATAAATCAGATGTACTCTGGTGGTTCTTTCTTACTGTGCTAAGTCTCTCTTTCTCAATTAAATTTCAAGTGTAAAATCTAGAAGAAGAATATTGCTGAAAACTTGAAAAATACTGGCTCAAAGATTCAGAGAAGTCCTAGGGAACTAACCAGTTACTAAGTCTGATAGCCTCTGAAAGGGGACATGGAAAGGAAGGGATGGGATGAAAGAGGACATTACAAAGTAAAAGGCTAACTGGCCCGCAGCTGAAGGCTCAGGGGAGTTTGGGATTATGAATGAGCAAAAGAAACAATTCCACAAGCTTCACATATCCTCATATTCCCCTATAACACAAGGGAGGGATAGGTAAGTAAGTAGTAGCAAAGGAAGTTCCAAAGCCATTACTTTTTAGGAACGGGATTAAATAGTAAGTCTTTCAACAAGGAAACCAAGACCCAATATTAAAAAAAAAGTTGGGGGTGGTGGTGGAAGGAAAGATAAAATAGTCTATTACTTCTTCATTATGCTGAAGAGCTATTGCAGAGTTAATCAGGGAACTGACTCCCTGTTTTGCTGGACAAGGGGGGGGTCCCTCTTTCACAATGACCAGGGACCGGTCAGGAAGCCCTAGTCAATAGAGACCAATCAGAAGTTCACTAGATCCTCCCAGCAAAAGGCCCTTAGCACCTGTAAGCAAGAAGCCAATGTCAATGTGCAGCTCCTTAGGAGGTATTCCAGGTCAGCAAATCAGTTGTAGCTGAGGTGATCTGGGAATTGTTTGGGCAAACACTGGTAACAAGTGCTCCAGCTACAGAGGTTTTGGAGAAGATGAATGATGGGGGGGAGGGTGGGGGAAATATTTCATATATCAATGTTGACAATTAAAAACCCTCTGGTGTAATGCATTAAAAAATACACTTGCAATCAAAGAAATCATATATTTGAAGCATAAAATGTTTTGGCTTCCATAATTCTTTATTAAATATTTGACAAGTTGCATCATTTCATTACAACAACTTCATTGTGTCACATTGATCATTTTTGCTGTCAGGAAAACAAACAATCTACATTTCTTTTCAATTCTCTTAAGAAAATAAATGGAAAAAATGGTTTTGTTCTTGAACAAAACTTTCCCTATTGTGTATCAAATTCAACTGTACTTTAAAGCTATTCTGATTGTGAAAATGAGCATTCTTTATAAGTTGCTTTTTTTTTTTAAAAACAAACAAACAAAAAATCAAGGTAGTTTAGTGTTTACCACTGTATCAAATATTAGCCTCATATTAGGAGGTTTTTTTCTTTTAACAATAAAAAATTATGAAACGGGATTTCACCTGGAATGTTTGAAACTCTTTTCACTTTAAAAGTCACTGTTCATTCATGTTTAATCTGAATTCCTTGGTTGACAAAGCATAGCAAATCAATATCACCTTCTTAAGGTTTGCTCAGGCTCAGAGGTTGGAATTTACAGGGCTGGGCTTGGGGAAAAATGTAGAGACCAAACTCTCACTCCCCTTTGAAACTAGATTACTTAAGGAAGATGTAAAAAAAATTCTATATAAATATATACATATATATTTTGACAGCATATGTACTATATATATATGTATATAAATATTACATACATCGTAATAAAGGGAAGATCAAAATCTGATGAGGTTAACATGAAGGAAAACATGACATCCTAAGTGAAAATCAGTCTGACTAAAAGGCGCAAAATGGCTTATAAGAATAAAAATGTATGCTATGGTTGGTGATGGTGGCTTAGTAACACTGATATAAAGTAGAGAATGCAGTACTACAGGTCTGCAGACAACATAACACATGGTTAGATTCCAGTTGTTATTCCAAATCAAAGTTTAAAAAAAAAATCCCCATGCATTTTAAACATGCATTACTTTGAGTGAAACATCTTTAAATAAAGATGTCCAACAAGATTTTCTTGCAAAACTCCAAACAGAAACGTCTTTTTTCCCCTTATAAAATGTTATACAAGCTCATCTTGTAATTCCACAGCATTTTTCTCTTACATTGAAAACACTTGAGTGTGTGTGCATGTGTGTGTATGTGTGTGAGTGCACATGTATATCTATATATACAATGTAAGTTAAGGCTTATATATAAATTTTTAAAAAAGTGGTCCAAAGTATGTCACATTTTTTATTCCCATTTTAAAATCTAAACTACAAAGGACTTGAAAAGGGTCGTTTTTATATCTTTTTGTTTAAACACCTCAGGCCTGAAGTTGGCAGTTTTGACACAACTTCTACGTCAGGATACAGGCAAAAAACCTGTACATGACTGAGGTAGTGTACTTTGCCTGGGGGTGAGGAAGGGAGGGGGACTAGGCAGTTACTCTGTACTGCAGCATCCTCTATTGGCTTGTCAGAAAATGGAGATAGCATCCTACAGATGCCCCCTTGAGGATCAGGGTGCTTGTTGGGTTAGGAAAAGGAAGACAGCCTGAGAGTAGGAGAGGGAAAGAGAGCTCTCTGCTGAGCGGTGACAAATTTACAACTGGCCAATCAAATGAGTGTTGTTTTTTTTGTTGTTTGATTTTAAACTTCTGTGCTAAGCTATACGAGAACTTTTGGGAAATGCTAGTTCCAACTCTTAAACATTCTTCTAGTGCAGGTGGATACCTGGAGTTACTATAAATGCTTTATAACATATATCATGACCTGACTCTCCAGACTGGCATGTGGGATCTGGGAGCACCAGAGTAGCAGTACAAGTGACAGAAACCACAATGGCGGATGTAAGATATGGAGAATGGTTTGGACATTTTACTCAGCACTTGCTACAATCTACCCTGGTGCCCTAAAATCAAAGGAATAGCTTCTGCTTACACTAGTGATTATCTGACCACCTAGAGGAAAATTTCAGTTGCCAGCTAATAATAAAGGTCCTTAAAAACAATAAGTTAAATGGAGACTTTAATGTTCTATGATTTATAAGGGAAGAAGAGTAGAACTAGGTACAGATAATAAACCCAGGCAAATGAAATCAGAACACAGAATTTAAAGTGAAAAAATAAAATAAAAAGGCACTGAAATTGAATACAGCTTGAAATGGAGCAAATACCTCAACCTCTCTCTAGGCCAAGAAGCATCACCACATTCCTACACTGACACTTCTAAGCTGATCCCAGGCAGAAGGAAATTCTAAACTCCTTAATCAGGCCTACAGGGATCAAGAATGGAAATACCAAAAGACTTTATGGGACAGCCATGGAAACTAACGCTAAAGAACCTTCAACAAGCATTCTTCAACAATCTATTCTTTGGAGTAAATTCCTTAACCTGCAACACCCTCTGGAAGATTGTCTCTTCAAGACCTATGCCTTTGTGGAGAGCTGGAGAAACTTGGAATCAAGTGTCTTCTCTGGTTTGGGGACAAATTGGGGCTGTAAAGGCTGTGGACTGCTGAGCCAAGTTTGCCACTAAGGACAATCTGTGACTAGGAAACACAGCATTTCTTTATAGATAATGTCATATAGAGAGCGGACTTGGATGCACAGTTTTGACTAAAGAATCTACTTTTCATGCAAAAAGTTCTCTTCATTGTTTTTTGAGATTATATCCTGAAGATTACAAGAAGAACATAAAGAAAAACAGGATAGGAGACTGTTATGGAGAACAATTGAAACATGGTAGCCTTTGGAGATTCAGAGAACCTGGTTTGATAAAAGTATCATTCAATATTAACACAAGTAGGTTATTAAAAAGGGCTAAACAGAATTTTTCTCTTATTTAATTACTGCCTTCTAGAGGTGTGTTATGGTATATGTCAATGTCCTTTGGAGTTTCTAGCCTTAATTTACCTTTGAGAGACTTACAAATTTTCTCACCAGAATAAAATTGTTTTTCTTCTAATACTTTGCGATTATTTTGCATCTGGTGGTTATCTACCCTTAATCACAGCTAAACAAAAGAAATCCAGGTTCTTGGAAAAGGTTGATCATACAGCACCATAATTGTGTAATAGCTCTCAAAAAGTAACCAATGCACAATTCAGCCTTTGGATTGAGTCTTTAAAATAAAATTAATTTTGGAATAAGGCATTTGCACAAAAGGGATTTTCACCAACTGCATGAGATATTAGGCAGATCTACTATTGAAAAAAACCACACACACACACACATCAAGTTTCTCACCAATTGATTAAAAAAGCCACCAATTGTCTACTCGTGAATTACTTGGAATGTTGGATTTTTTTATTTTTATCTTTTTAGACAAAGACCAATGTGGAAAAGGGAGTCAATGCCTTTCTGCTGCAGAAATCTCTGGGAACTGCAGTGCTCTGAACAGCTATAGACTGCTCATATGCTTTCTCAAGCATTGCAGAGCCCAGCAAGATGACATTTTCTGAGTGTCATGATGTTGCTGCATAAGGGGCTCTATTATCTCTGTCTTGCCATTAATAAATATGAAACCCATGATGCCATAAATTTTTGCCCCATCCTCTACTGGCAAGAGATTAATTGAAAGGGCAAGTCCTGGAATTAGGGGGGGGGGGGCAGTGGGAAATAAGGGTTAAAAATTGCTTCACTAGTATAGAAGGGGCCACAGCTAGTTCTGTGAGTTTAGCAGAGTTCTCCCAAGAACAAGAGGAACTGCTCAGCTCCAGGGGCAAAGAAGAAGACGTACAAAGCTGAAGGTAACCAAATGACCTCAACAAATAAATACCCTCAAGCCTATTCTACTACTAGATTAACAACTTAAGTGGATCAAATACTAGTCTTCTCTTTTACCTTTAATCTATCACACAATACATACAACTCAGGCATTATATAGTTTTTAAGCATGCAACATGTCCTAGGTAACAAAACTTGGTTAGATAAAGTGTATATTAAATTAATCTTTGTGACTGTATAAAAAAAAATCATAAACAATTGGTGAGAAGAGGATTGCGGGCTCAGTTTTACATCTGGGGTTTTTAGACATCAGCAGCCGCCAAATTCACAATTGATAGACATGTGCAATGAGGGGGAATCATCACATTAAAACGCTTATGATATATTAAAGGAAAAAACAACCAGATATGAATTCCATGTAGTACATAAAGTGCCTTCAGAATTGGTACAGTCAGGACAAAAGTGGTTATTCAGCGACCATTAGCAAATGCATACAAATAGAAGACAAAACATATCTGGTTTCCACAATCTCAAATCGAGAGCGGTGCCAGGTTTCATTCAAAATGCCTCCACTATAGAGAACAGTAAAGAAGAAAGATCATAAAAGCATCATTGTACAGCAGGAAGGAGGCAGGGGTCAGCCGGCCCTCTTACAAGCAATGTTAGTCTCACCCTGACTCAAAGTGGATTCTATTACTTGGAAGAGCTACCAAGGAGCAATGCCGTGATTCCTTTTAAGTCAACACAAAATTTTTCATGCTATGTCATAATTCTTTCTTGTCTTACAGCTATGATGCTAAATTTGTACAAAAATGTAATCTCCAGTCAGTGCTTAGCCTCTCTGGGTGTGGAAAGACATCATTGTGCTCGATGACTTGTTTGAATTTCTCTAAATGTCTTTTTCTGGGGTACATTTTTGGACAAATATTAGGTCTCTATTTTTGAATACAGTGGGGCAGGGGGAGAGTCAATGCACTTAAAAAATGAAAATGTCATTGACCTTAAGTCTGGCAGGAAATTCAGATACCAAAAAAAAAAAATGCTCATTTTTCCAAGTATATAATATCTTTAATTGTAATGAAATAAAATCTGAAAATAGGTCTAAATCATTTTTTAAAAGTAAACATGAGTTGTAATACTATACCTGTAGAGTGATTAATTCCATTCATTGTCATTAGAAAGTATGTAAAATATTTATTAAGGGCTTTGCCTACAGAGGCCCAACATAAATAGAACAAGTCCTCCTGAAATGTAATTAGTGTACACATCAACCAGTTGATAATTTGTGGTGGAAAATGCAGAAATACTATCCTTGGGCTAGAGTTCCAACTTCTGCCCTTAGGCAACTGCATTGTTGAAGAGTTTGCTCCAGAAACCAACTTTGTGCAACTGTTCTGCCATTGTGGCTTATGTGTCCATTAGGCAAATGCAAAGGGGCAAGAAGAACTTGCTTGAAGAACAACCACCAAAAAGTAGCAGCTGCCTAATCCACCCCTTCAAATCCTTGAGCATTTTCAACGGCCATGAGAAGTTTCTCCCTTAAATCTTCAAAAGTTTCATACGGAGGTAAGTCAAGGCGATTAAAGCTGAAAAGGCAAAGACAAAACGAAAATGTATGGGTCAAATGGAAACCCATCCTCCTGACCTGGAGCTCCCTGACTCTTGCCTCCCCGACTTACTATTATTAAGGACAAACAACCACCGAGGAAAGGGCATTGGCCAGAGGGAGCACTGCCCCTTCCCCATGCAGTAGATTGGAAGCTCCTTGAGGAAAAGGGCTCTTTTTGAATTTTCTTTGCATCCCAGGCATAGTGCCTGGGATATAGTAAGTGTTAATTGATTAATTTCCCTTCCTGCCATTTGAGATTTTCCTTTCCCTTACTGTTCTCTTTCTATTTCTAGTAACTACTTCCTGAAACTGTCTCCCATGCCCACCGAGGGTCTTTTTTTTGATGAGGAGGGAGATTCATAATGGGGGTTTGCAGTGTCAGGGCTGGGAAGGGCAAGAAGAAAGATGGGGTATTAAACTCTAAGGCAGTGTCCACTGTCAATCCTTCCCCCCACTGCTCCCAGAGTTTCCTACCTCTCACCAGAGGTCCCATCCTGCCCTTCACCTCTCCAACAAAATCAGTTGTGTGTATACAGGCTTACCACTTACTCGTATTCCTTACCCCCACTGAGTCTTAGTTAAAAAAGTAAAGGAGGGAGAGGAGGGAATGGCGGCAGCTAGGTAGCGCAGTGAATAGAGCACTGGCCCTGGAGTCAGGAGGACGTGAGTTCAGATCCAACCTCAGAAACAAGTCACTGAACCCCAACTGTCTTGCCTTTACCCTCCAAAAAGCAAAGAAAAAAAAGAAAGAAGGGGAGGTTTGGGAGCATGGAAGTGAGCCTAAGAAGGAGGGGAGGCTCCTTTTGGAAGCAACAGGAGGTAATAATACAAAAGGAAAGCAGGTCAGTAAATTCTTAGGGCCCATGGGAGGAATGAGGCTCATTAGGAACCCAGAATTTTACATTGCTGGAAATCTTGGAATTCAAATTATAGACCCTCACAATTCACAGCGGCCCTCGCAAGCCACTTAGTCTAGCCACTGGTTCTCAAAGTATGGTCTGGATATCCCTGGGGTCCCTGACACCTTTTCAAGGGACCTGCAAGTTCAAAACGATTTTCATAACAACACTAAGACATCTACATTTCTAATAAGGGAAATACTGGTAGCTATAACTCACATAAACAAAAGCTCCTTGGAGGAGGTTCTCAATAACTTTTAAGAGTATAAAGTGTTCTTGAGACGAGAAAGCTTGAGAAGCTTTTGTCTAGCCTATAACCAAAGCAGGATCTCTTTTGATGATAAGAGTATTTCTATAATATTTTGAGTTTGTAAAGCACTTAAAATATTTGATCTTATAAATCTACCTTGGAAGGTAGATAGATGCCATTATTATTCCCATTTTATAGATCAATAAATGGGCTGGGAGAGGTTGTCACTTGCTTAGGTTCACACAGCTAGTAAATGTCTTAGGCAGGATTTGAACTCAGGTCTTCTTGGTCCCACATCCTACATTTTATCCACTGTATCCCCTAGCTGCCTTAGAAAATGGATTTGGCAAGAGGTCATCCTGTCTTTCCTCAAAGACCTCACGTGATTAGGAACTCACTTCTTAGGACAGGCCATTCTGGCACCGAATGGAGCTAGCTGTTATGAAGTATGTCCTATCATTAAACTTGGTTTTTTTCTCTTTGTAACTTCAACCCATGTCCTATGGGGCTACGCAGAGCAAGCCTAATCATCATTCCATGTGCTAGCCCTTCAAACAGTTGCACACAGCTATCATAGTCTTCTTAGTTCTTCTCTTCTCCAGGTTAAATACCACCGATTGTCATCAGGTATGAATTCAGGCCTTCTATGATCCTATCTGCTCTCCTCTGGATACTACAGCTTTTCTTCCTAAAATATATTGCCAAGAATTGAATACAATATACCAGACATACTCAGATAAAGGCAGAAAAGAGCAAAATTATCACCTTCCTAGTTCTGGAGATCGTGCCTTGGCCTGAGACTATATTAGCATTTTTGGCCCCCCCATCATACTGTTGACTCACACTGAGCTTCGACACACTAAATCTCCCAGGTCATTTTCAGACCGACTACCGTCTACACATGCTTCTCATGCCCTTGTAAAGATGATTTTTTTGAACTGAACTGTAATATAATCATTACATTTTTTCCCCTGTAATGTCATCCTATTAGATTTGGCCCAAATATCTAGCCCATCAAGACCTTTTCAAATCCTTGTTTCTGTTGTTCAGTATATTAGGGATTTCTTTTAGCTTTCTGTCATCTGCAAATTGGATAAATGTGGCACCTGTGCCTTTGATCAGGTGATCATGTCACTGATAAAATGATTAAATAACATCAGGTCAAGCAGTGGTCCCTGGGGCATGAACCCCATGGATGTTCATTTCCTGTTCTCCTGAAAACTTTGTCAGTGAGGCTTATTTCTCCACCAGCCCTCACTCCCACCCTCCATCTTTCCCTCCTAAATTCTACTGGAATTCTAACCTGAAGTCAGGAGAGCCCTTACCAGTGACTTGTAGTGAAAGGAACATAGCCCTCTCAAAATCAGTAACTCTTAAGTATTTAAATTAGTATTTTCCAAATTGGTTGAGGGGCTATGTGAAGTACAGAAAATATTTCTATTATTCTCTTATATCTTAACATTCTCTGTCATATGCTTACAAAAATTAATAGGGGAAGGAAGATAGATAGACAAACCAGGGCCAGCTAGGCGGCACAGTGGAGAGAGCACTAGGCCTAGAGTCAGGAAGACTCATCTTTCTGAGTTCAAATCTGGCCTTAGACACTTACTAGCTGTGTAACCCTGGGCAAGTCACTTAACCCTGTTTATCTCTGTTACCTAAGCTAAAAAATGAACTGGAGAAGGTAAGCCACTCTAATAGCTCTGCCAAGAAAACCCAAATGGGGTCACAGAGAGTTGGGCAAGACTGAAAAACAACTGAACAAAAAGGCATAAAAACAAGGCTCAAGAAAAAGAGTAGAAAAACATTTACTAGCTGATATTAGGGATTGTGACAATTTTTTCCCCCTTGGAATCTGCCTATACTGACCATCTGTCTATATAAGTCTTTGGAGGCAAATGTAAAGTATATACAAATAATATTCTGATATTTCTGTAGCACCTTTCAACTCTTGTTCCTTGGAATAGTCTTATGCAAAAAGGAAACATAAAAGACTAGATACCCTCAGCAAATCTTAACATTTTATAGTCTTTATAATTCAAATACAAGCAAAAAATGTGACTAATAGTTAAAGGCGAGAGCTATTTCTCGGTATTTAGAATACCAAAAGTTAGACAAACAGATGATGCTTTAAATAGCTCTTTCTTCCTGAATGTCATTGGCTTAAAGCACGAGGGGATTTAGTAAAGCTTTTCTTACCCTGAAGTGATAGTTCTAGACAGTTTTATTGCATTGCAAATCATCCTGTCTAGAGGAAATTCTTCAATATAAACTTTCCCTAAGAAGCCACACTAGAATTTCCAAACTATTTACACGCAACACACACACACACACACACACACACACACACACACACACACACACACACACACACACCCCACCCCGCTATTTATCTCTGTCTTGGCATAGTATATTGAGTTGAAGTCATATGTCAAGTTGACAGATGTCTATTTCTTCAAGTCAGATATCTCTGTGTGCTGGGCCATGCTCTGAGTGCCAGAGATACAAAGAAAGGTAAAAACAGATCCCTCAGGCAGCCCACAATCGAATTTTCAATATTGATCATGTCATGTCACCAGAGAGGGGTATGGGAGGCTTTTGAAGCTTTATTGGACCATCAGAATATGGGAGGAGTTGGTTTCTAGAGCTCATGGAGATAGCCAAATGTTTCCATGAGGGATTAGGCATATAGCTTCATCAGTATCACGTGTTGTGTCATAAATGGGATTTTACTTACATAGTGCAATTCTGAAAACCTGTATCAAACCAACTCTTTTGAAAATGAGAAATACATGTCCTACAAGATGCTTGGCAAGCTTAAGTCAGCAACAAATTATCTTTTATTACCCTCTTTATCTTCAAAAGTCTAAAAGAGTTTCTAAATGTTTTTAGATAAATTCATGTGAGAGAGATCCATAATGAAAACCAGAAAAAAAATAGTATTTTATAGGAACATCTCTAAATGCCAACATTAACAATAGCAAATAAGCCCTTTACTCCCATCGGCAGAGACAGAATTCTGGGCCGGATGAAACAGATATGGCACATTTTATATTCTTATGTGCAGTGAATAATAAGCTAAGTTAATATGCCATCATTAATAGCTTGAAACAACCATCTGGAAATTTTTCAGTAACATAGAAAATTATCTAGAATTGTTCTAATTAATTAAATTGAATAGTTCTTTTCAATAATAATCCTTATTTCCAATGATATACACAGTGAAGCATAAGTAGTTCTACCTATTTTTCTTAACCTTCAACTATGGAACAATTTTTAGAAGTATTAAATCGTATTCAGAATTTCTAACATGAAATTAGTGGATTTCCTTTTTAACTTCCCATGAAATCAGCCTTCTGTTTTCAAAAAGGTAAATAATGCCCTCTTGAACATTAGAGATTCAACAGGGGAGGCTAGGTGGCACAGTGAATAGAGCACCGGCCCTGGAGTCAGGAGGACCTGAGTTCAAATCTGACCTCAGACACTTAACACAAAAACTAGCCGTGTGACCTTGGGCAAGTCACTTAATCCCAACTGTCCTCCAAAAAGCAAAAAATAAAAATAAAAAAAAGAGAGAGAGCTTCAGCATAGGTGACCAGGACTTGGAATAAAAAAACACACTGATAAACTAGATGGATCTATTTCTTCTTGTCACTCAAGTTGAATGAAGTATGCTGACAACAGATATTAGATGAGATTTTCTTTTCTTTGAGGGTTCACAATCTTATGCATTATTAGAAATAAATAAGGAAAATCAGCTTTCAAAAGCTGGTTTTTAATCTAGGAATTACTATTATGAAGTAGTCAATAGGTTTTTTTTTTTTTTTGCCATCTACCTTGTAACACAAGAAGAGCTTTGAGCAAATATATCAAATCTGGGTCTCGATTAAAAGCAAAATTGGCCATCTCATCCTAGTGAAAAAACTAGCCAGACTAATTTGTAATCAACAAACGCTTCCCATTTTAAGTAATTTGCATCTGGCTTTAGTTTAAAAAAAAAAACAACACCCTATTAGTTTTACTCATTCTTGGATCTAGAGCTAGAAAGTACCTTAGGCTTGAGGCCCAATCAGTTAAATGAGTAGCCTAAGTTCACACCAGGAGTAAGTAGCAGAGTTAGGATTCTAACTCAAGTCTGGTGACTCCCAATCTCATTACTTTTTCTATGGCCTTAGCTAATTTATCACCAAAGGAATAAAACTAGCTGGGTCAGCTGAGTTATTACTTGACTGGGGTGAAATACACTTCTATTTTGCTGTTTCTCTGGAAGCCAGGATGTAGTTTCTCCCTGATTGCTAAAAACTGAAGCACCGTGCTCAAAGGTACTTCCAGAAATGGAAAAAAGGTGAGATGTTCAAGGTTTTAAAAAGTGAGGGATTTTATATAAACTTAATGGTCACATCAATCCTACTTATCTTTTCACACTGAGGCTTTTATCGCAATAAAGCTGGGTTTGATTCTGATGACCCTTGAAAGCTGATTCAGACATCTCAAATAAATTTTAAGAGATTTAATTTTAAAATTTTAAATAAATTTTAAAACGAACTGCTAAGAAGCAATACTAGTCACTAATGCTCCACATGACCTGGGAAAGGATGCCTTTAGGATTTGAAAGACATGGCATTACCTGGACAGAAAACATTCCCCTCTCTTTGACAAGGGGAGAGGATTTGTGAGAGGATTTACATAAAAGTTAGACAACTCTGCTCAGGGAATTCCTTTTTATTTTTTTAACAAATACAATTCCACAAGAACTTTCTTCTACTCTTTGGTTTCAGAACGTACGGTCGTGCTGCAAAACCACATGGACCAAGGCCTCAGACTCGGCTTAGATCTCTAGCTCAGCACAGGTAAACGAGGGCAGCTGAGATTCTGGCTGATTTGGAGCCAAGCTGATCTCTAGGCCCGCTCCAGCTTGGCTCACTCACATTCTTTCAGAGAAATCATTCTACACATTTTCTAAAGAGGGAGAATGCAAAGCCATGCAATAAAACTGAAGCCCAGGGAGGGGAGACATAATTGAGAAGCTTTATCAAATTCAACCACAACCTTCTTTAGTGACATATTTGCATGTGTATGATGCTTTCTACTTCCCTAAGTACTTATAATATACAAGACTCTTCTTTCTCACTCTCATCTCCTCAATGGAACCAGTACTATCCTCACCCATAAGAATGCATCCGGGATCTCATGCCCACCTGTAATTACTTCCATGGTGAATCTTCTTAATACTTAAATCCTTCTACACTATTCACATATAATATAACTCTTCCAACACTAACTCATCATGGTCTGGACTTTGTTCTGTAAAACAAACCTAAACAAGCTGGAAAAAACCCACCATTCAACAAAGGATAATATGAGGATACCACCCAAGCCTCTAACCCCTGCCTTCACACTCAAGTATTCAGGTAAAGCTCAGAGACTCACTGTTTCCCTGACAGCCCCCAAAGTCAACAACCACTTTGTTGCCTCTCTGAACTCTTGATCAGCTTCCTTCCATTAACCCCACTCCCTCCCCAGGAACACCAGCAATACCTCATGGGAACCAGCCTGGAACCCCAACTCTATCCACCCTGCCCCTAGCGGGAGTATTTTTGGAAAAGGATGAATTCTAGAGAGAGGGTTTCTATCGGGCTTAGAGGGCTGGTGGGCTTGGGAAAAAGGTGAGGAAGGGGCTATGTATCCAGCTCCTGTCAACCCAGCTGAGAAGCAAATAATGACTACTGAAGCCTTATAAAGCAGGGTTTGCTTTCTTTTTTTAAAAAAATCTTTTCTTTACAATTCACTTTTTCCAATTAAAAAATTCTTATTTTTATTATTTTTTGTTTCGATATCACCTTCATTTCTGTAGACAGCCCTTCCCCCTTATCTATCAAGCCATCCCTTGTAACAAAGGCTGAAGAGGAAAAAAAAAAAACCTCAATCATATCTGATAGTATAGTATAAGCAACATCCATAGGTCCCCCCCAACACATAAGTGGTATGGACATTTCCTGCAGTTTCTGAATCTTCTGCAAGGATACACAGGCCTAGCTCGTTGGCTGTCTTTCAAAATTCTTGTAGCAGCTCAAAAGGTACTTCCTGGTCTTTCTAAATACCCTTTTGGAAACACCAACACCTGCTTCCTCTTGCAGCCACTTTGTGAGTTTGGAGCACTCTGAGGCAGAGGGGAACAAAATGGAGACACCATATTACAGAGGTTTTATTCTGTCTCTTGACACAATGGATGAGGAAGTAGCTGATGGTGGTCCCAAAGGGAGGTCCTTAGGAGAGACAGGAAATGCCCTTAGGACTTGTGCAAATCCATAGGAGGTCTGAGAGAGTCAATGACCTATCTCTGTGGTATGCTGCCAATAGACACAGGGACTGGAGGACACACTATGCACACTATGAATATGTTGGTGTGGCAGGCAGGACAGGTGTTTTCTGGAGAAGGAAATGGCAAACCACTTGCCAAGAAACAAACTTGCCAAGAAAACTCCATACGGGGTCACAAAAAGCTGGAAATGACTGAAGAACAAGAAGGGCAGGTATTCAGAAGAGGGGCCACAGTGGTTTTACACTTGGGATTAGTTGGTGAGTGAAAGCCAGCTCAGGAGAGGAGGAACGTGGAGTTGAAGAGCCCACACAGTATCCTTTTGTCCAATAAAGGAAATCAGAATAGTGACTGTGTAGGGAGGTAAGGCGGTGACCCAGTTACTAATAATGTTCCACCTCACACCAAACTCACATAGCTTATGTTAATACAGAATGAGCTATGATGAACAGCTGTAAGATCAGATTTTGTTTAGTATAGTATATTTGAATTATGGGTTTCTGAGCTCCCTCCTGGGTTCTCTTTCTGCCAAAGATGGCCTGGAGGCATGGGGTGGTGCAGGGTGACTTGGACACTGGCCACCATGATAATCTTCTTCTAGCATTCTGTCTTCTTTAGGTCTTTGCCAAATTCCACAAAACCAGCTAACCTTTAGCTGTGGAGCACCTAGGCCACCTGCATTTCTAGAGCTGAGCCTTGAACTGACTTCTGTCAGTATCAGTGGCCATCCATCCTTGCTAGAAGGTCTGGCATCAGAAGGACCATGTGCATTGACTGATGCAAAAAAAAAAAATTATAATTTTGTTTTGAAATAAAAATTTTCATCCTATCTCTACTTTCTTTGCCTTATGGGGTGTGTGCATGTGTGTATATACATACTGTGTGTACTGCTTCAATTGCTACAGCTTGATCCTTTGAGTTATTCTTACATTTTGGTGCTTCTAATGCTAGTCATGCTAGCTAGATGGTGCAGTGTAGAGAGTGCTATATCTGAAGTCAGGAAGACTTGAGGTGAAATCCAGCCTCAGACTAGCTGTATGACTCCAGGAAAGTCACCTAACTCTGTTTCCTTTAACCCAGTGGAAAAGGAAATGACAAACCACTCTAACATGCATGCTAGGAGATGGGGTCATGAAGACTTAGACAAGAATGAAAAATGACTGAACAACAAAAACACACACATACACACAGAGTTTCCTTTAAAAACTATTTACTGTCTTTTGGGGCTTTTTCCTTTTTTTACAGATACATCTAGCTCATGACCATCTCTTAATGGGACCAACATAAGGGGACCTATTGAATGCTTCTGATTTTTTTTCTTTTTCACCCCTTGAGTTTTTCTTAGAAAACCTTCAGATAACCAAATCTTTAGAAGAAAGAATCTTTCTAATCCAATTCTATTGCACTACACGTGGACCTTACTTATTAGACACTAATGCCTCCTGGCTATTGTTTCCAAAGTATAGGATTCACTCCTTAGCTCTTTCCTGTTCAAGAAGATCTTTAATAATTAATGGGAAAAAAGACACAGATGATAGGCTTATCAAATGTGCAAGGGATGAATGTTGGATGGAAGAGTTACTATGATATATGACAGAATCAAAATTGAAAGTGATCTCAACAGGGTGGGTCTAACCAATAAAGCTGTCCTTTAAAATTGCTGGGGAATGAGAACATTTCAAGATTAACAGAATACGGAATACAGCAGAAACTCTTTGCAAGGCAAACATTTTATTTTAACCATTTCTTCTGTATTTTTCCTTCCTTTTTGCTTGTTTGTATCCACACAATATCAGAAGACCTAGATATAATAACACGTTTCAAAAGCCTCTACTACAGAGGCTACAGTTATTATTACTGTAGCTTTAAGATCTAAATTTTTTTTTTTTGCTTTTTGGAGGGGAGAAGGCAGGGCATTTGGAGTTAAGTGACTTGCCCAAGGTCACACAGCTAGTAAGTGTTAAGTGTCTGAGGCCAGAATTAAACTCAGGACCTCCTGACTACAGGGCCGGTTTTCTATTCATTGTGCCACCTAGCCACCCCCCTAAATAAAATATTAAAGATTTGACAGTTGGGGCTGGAAGTTTTTGGAAAAACTGAGAAGAGAGAATAAATGGAGATGATTTGTGAGAAACTATATGTATGAAAGAGGAAAAGAGAATAGGGATAAAAACTTCTTGGGAAAACTGTCTTAGTTGTCTTATGAAGAACCATTATAAAGATAATTTTATGAGTCATTCTGGAGAGATATTATTAAGACTGATGGCATAATAATAACTAACATTTGAATATGACCAACTACATGCCAGGCAGTGTGCTAAGAACTTTAACAAATATCTCATTTGATCCTCAAAACAACCCTAGGAGGTAGGTGCTATTATTATCACCCCCATTGTGCAGCTGAGGAAACTGAGGCAAACAGAGGTTAAGTGACTTGCCCAAGGTCACACATACAGCTAGTGGTGTCTGCGGCCAGATTTTAACTCAGGTCTTCCTGACTGTAGGGCCAGCGCTCTATCAACTGTATTACCTAGTTGCCTTGAGGGAAGTTATTTTCCTGTCACAGCTTCCTCTTATAATGGAACTGTTTTAATCTATATTCAATGAAGATGATGAAGAGAATTATCAGAGACTTTGGTATCTTGAGTGAACTGAATTGTGGAACTAATTAATAATAAGGTGAAATCATCTATAGTTACAGTAATGGTTAGAGGTGATTCTGGCTGTGGTCTTTCTTGTTTTTTTTGTTTTCCTTTTTTGGAGGGGGAAGGTAGGGCAATTGGGGTTTAAGTGACTTGCCCAAGGTCACATGGCTAATTTTGTGTGTGTGTGTGTGTGTGTGTGTGTGTATGTGTTAAGTGTCTAAGTCCCGATTTGAACTCAGGTCCTCCTGACTCCAGGGCTGGTGCTCTATTCACTACACCACCTAGCCACCCTGGCTGATGTCTTTCTTCAAGGTAAACTATGACAAATAGTTATGTTTGTGTTAGTTGACTACATTGTTAATAAATCACAATTAGGAGATCAGGAGTTTTGTGGGGATATGAGCAACTGTTTATGGGTTAAGAGATTTCTCCAGTTTATCAAATCATATATAATAAACTGCAGTGGGGGTAGGGTCTGAGACAATTAATGAGAAAGAGGTTGATATATTATTAATTGGTGAGAAACAAACATATCCTTATATTAGCCTAGGATTTGGGATAATGAGAATGAATATGGTAATGAATCAAGTAAGCAACAGGCAGGGAGGTCACATCATAACCTTGTTATTTATGGGAAAATATGGACAAGACTTGAAAAACATTTGCAAAGAATGGAGAGGAACAGATGGAATTTTGACCAAACAAATGAAAGATCCATTTCAATATTAGGGTTTCCTGTCACTTCCCATGTCTTTAAGATTTGTGTGAAAAGACCAGCTATTGAATGGTCAGTAAGAGCCCTCTTTCCCCTTTTTTGTCCATGAGTCAAACAATCTGAGTAAACTGGGTCAGGCATAACCTTCAGATCCTCCCCTTTTCTCAGTTATTTTGGCTATTGGGCATTCAGGATCTTCTTGGCTATTACAGGCCTTTTTCCTTCTATGGCATCTCCTCAGTTCAGAGACAATTCAGATGCTTTAAGGGACCGATGTCAAACCCAAATAGAAATGGCTCCCCGTAGCCCTGTAACTTAGAAGACCACAAATTACGGTGAATCATTGTAGTCTACATGTAAGGATGACGTCTGTAGGAGTCATTCACCCATCATCTGTGTTGTATGGCATTTTTATTGACTTCATTAAATATTTCCCAATTGTATTTTAAATTGGTTCTGACACTGAGTCCCCGGGGAATTTGACACCTCTGCCTTAGGATGCTAGAGAGCTGCTATTTTAACATACATTGTTTATGCCCACATGCCTTGCCCATTCACATACTGTTTTAAATTATATTGCCCTTCCCAGGATATGTTTCATGTCCTAGGCTAAAAACTACTTGATGGCAGGAAATATCTATGTTGTTTTCTTTCTATGGCACCTAGTACAGTATGACAAAGTGCTTAGAATGCTCTGTGATGATAAAAATGATGGTAAAGAGTATTTTTGACATGTTTTTAGTCAATACTTCTACCACTTGATTCCATTTGTTATTAGTATAAATGAAAATTATCTTACTTTTGCTTAAAGAATGCTGACTGTATGTGTATTCATCTATGACATAACTCACTTTTTGGTCTCTTTCCCCACTTACCATGTATGAGCTCTGGGCAATTTCTCAGGGCTTCCCCATTGCTCTATTGTAAACAGCTGAGGACCATTTGAACCTAGATTAAAGAAGAAAATACAATTTAATATGTAAGAGTGACAGTAGAATTAGCCTGAAAAATGCAAGAGAAGGAAAGAATAGGGGAGACAATCAGTCTACTTAGGGTCATGGTAAAAAAGTTGAAAGAGGGCCACAGACTCCAGACCTATTCCTTAGATTGCCTCTTTGGTTGCAACATGCTATTTAATGTCTGGTTAAATAAAATTCTTATATAAATTCACAACATAAAATTTGCCCTTTTTTCAGTGTGGAGTATTCCCAAAGTCTAAAATGCAGGCACAAATGGTCTTGATACCTTTAAGCTAGAAGCAAGAAATTTAAATTAAACACTACTTCTAAGAAAAAAAAAATAAAAGTTTCAACATGTGGAATAGATAGAGCTTTGCTTATTTATGATTTTAATACATTGTAAACAATGAAGAACTCAATCTCCTGGAGATGGTACGATCACTTATTCCCTCTAGTACATGGCCACATGAAAGCTTCCCAAGTCTGATTATTCTGTTTCTTTTCATTAATAACAAAACCAAGGCACTTTGCATGAAGGCATGAATTATTAGGTTAAAATGTATACAGATTTCTGTATAATGAAATGCATTTGCATAAGACCTTTACAAAATAAATTTCTGAGAACACAGAAAATATTAAGCTTGGTTAAGAAGTCTAGAGGAGGCATCATTTACCCGTAGGCAGCTCCATCTTGGAAAACATGTTGGCATGGGTTTTCAGGAAGTATTTTCATGCAATACATTCTCTTGCTTACCATAAAGTTCAGCAAATCCATTCATAGGCACTCGGGATGTCCCCGTAACGAACTGTAGTAACCGGATACGCTTCTCAGCATCCATCAATAATACGGCCTATTAACAGAGACATATAGTCATTTTGTCTCCAGTGCAGTACTTGCTGCTATAACTTAGACATTCAAAAAATCATTTTATTTATACTGTAATATAAGACCTAGACAGTCAAGTCTGAAAACTGAGCCATATTTTTGAATGTCGCCACAATACCAGCCTTTCTAATCTTAGAAAGATTTCGAGGTCAAATACTCACAATGTCTCTTTTGTCTGCCAATATGCATTATATAAAAAGCTAACATTGATGGCGTCATCACCCTTATAATTCTGTCTATAGGGCATGGTGATTTCCTTTGCCCCTCACCCAAGGTCAATTATAAACACAAGATATTATGTAAACTTTCCCAGCAACAGAAACTCAAGGTAAAACCTGGCTATCTTATTTGAGAAATCCTCTAATCAAGGATCCTTAAACTTTTTTTGCATGTCTTGTACCCCTTTGGCTGTCTATTGAAGCATATGGACCCTTTCTCAAAAGAAGAAACCAATTCCATTGCAATAGTCATCAAAATATTTAAAAAAAAAAAAAAGATAAATTCAGGAACCTCAGGTTAAGAACCCCTGCTCTAATCAATGGTTACAAAAACAAAAGGAAAGACATTCTTTAAAATCTGAACATCCTCAAGTCAATCAACATGCATTTTCAAGTATTAACATTCTAATAACAAAGAAAAAATACACCTAAACAGTTATGTATAATACACTGACAAAACAGTTACAAGGCAAAACCTTGGGGATGAAAGAAAGTATGATCAGGGCAGGACCAAGAAAGAGCTCCCGTGAAGGAGAGTGTTTTGAGCTTCTGGATCCTGAGAGATTCCAAGAGGGCAAGAGAGGGCATTTCAGGTATGGGGGAGAGGCAATGCAAAGAGCAAAGTCAGGGAGTTGGGAGAACCGTGGTGGTGTCAGGGTTGTCATAGAATCAAGAATAACAATGAGGCGAGTATGGTTGGACTGAAGTACATAGAGGTGCAACAGGTGTAATACGATGTGTCATAGAGTACAAGGGCAGCTAGATGGCACAGTGGATAGAGTGCTAGGCCTGAAGTCAGGAAGGAAGACTCATCTTCATGAGTTCCAGTCTGGCCTCAGACACTTCCCAGCTGTGTGACCCTGGGCAAGTCACTTAACATTGTTTGCCTCAGTTTTCTCATCTGAAAAATGAGCTGGAGAAGGAAATAGAAAATGATTCCAACATCTCTGCCAAGAAAACAGGGTCATGAAGAGTCAAACACAACTGAAAAATGACTGAACAACAAGAGTGCAAAAAAGTGTAATAAGGTAAAATAAGTCTGGAAAAGCAGGATGGGGCCAGATTTTGAAGAGCATTAAATGCCAAAGAGAGGTGTACACAACTTGATCCTAGAGGTAATAAAGAGACACTAGAGTTTATCAAGTAGGAGTAACATGGCCAAATAAATAGGGAGAGACTAGGGAAGAGATGATGAGATACCAGACAAGAATGGTTGCTGTGTGAGTGGAGAGATATCAGAGAGGAACCTTTGTTGGAATGCTGTTATCTTCACTGTACATGCTACTAATACTAAGTCAGGTCAAAATACAAAGCATAGTATACAAAATGGAATTATACCTCTGGTTTACTATGATTCCAAAGAATAGGAAAAGAAAGGAAAGGAAAATTCTTTATACTTAAACTGTGGTTACACCCTCATCTAATCACAAGACTTGGATTTCAAGTAGTTTCTCTGCAAGCCACATCATCTATCTATGTCACCACTGGTATTTAAAGATATAATAAAGGAAAATAAAAATGAATGGCTTGCTTTTTTCTCATTTTGCAAACATGTAGCCTTTTGTTGACTACACTTCTGAAATCGCTCCACCTTCTCCCCATTCCAAAAAGATAACAGTACTAGGATAATTAAGTCATATTAAATCGTATTTCACATTACTCATTCCCGGAGCAATACAATCTCAAAATATTTGGCAGAATTCCTTAGAAAATTAGGGGCAGATTCTTTGGAAAAATGATATTTTGGAAAAGTATTAAAAACATTTCCAATCTCCATTATAAGATGATGGGAGAGGATACATTTATCATAATACTGATGGACAATACAAACAGTTTTGAAGATACACTGGTATGTTATTTATGCAAGCCAATTTTGCCTTAATCTATATTCCCTCGTATTCAGGGAGAATGCTTTATAGTCTTACCATTGAGGATCATTCTCGAACTTTTCTTTCATATTACTTTTCCATTCATTAAAAGGAATGATAAAATCAATTCCTTCCATTAAGTACCCTAGCCACTTATTGCTCTGCATTGATAATAAGCCAAAAGAAGAATTTTTGCTAATCTTCAAACAGAAATACTAAAATGAAAATTGCATAAGGCATACCAGGAAGTACTCCTACTAGAGATAAATATAACCTATGCACAGAAAAGACAGAACAGTTAGTACAACAGCCGGCCCTGGAATAACAATGTGGCCAAAGCGTGGGATGGGGCTTACCTTCCAGAACCACTGAATGACGGGGTGATTTGGGCAGTAGCCGTTCTTGTAAATAGCATGTTGTCTCCAGTCGTTAACATCAACATCTCCAAGGCCACACATCAGCAGCTATTTAGGAAAATCAATTCAGGTTTAAATGTGGAAGGTCTGAAAACTGACAATCACACTGATGATTCAACCTAGTTTCATCACCATTATTATTATAAAAATGGTTGCTGTTTTTTAAAAAATAAAAATATCCATAACCCAATTTATCACCTTTAATAAAAACAATGAAATAAAGCTCCTATTTACATTTGCTGTAACAAACCAAAGAGATGACCATTTGGATCACACAAAAGGCAATGGCTTTAGTGAATAGAGGGCTAGCCTTAGAGTCAGGAGGACCTGGGTTCAAGTCCCACTCGTGACACATACTGGTTGTGCAGCCCTGGGCAAGCCTCTAATTTCCAGGCAACTCTCTAGACTAGAAGTTGCAGAGAAGGTATTGTCTCGGGAGAAGAAATTCCTAACTGGGAATGCTCTAAACTGATAAAATCATATTTGGTTAAAAAAAAAAAAGGGGACAGATTTCCAATTTTTGTATGTAACCAGGAAATCTATTAAATCTCCATCCTGCTCTTCTCCAAATACTTTAAACATTTAAAAAATATATCATATGAACTTTTTGGGGATTTTACTTACTAAACAAGTGTACTGAATTGTATTGATGTTCAATATTGCCATTAATAAAAAAAATAAACAAAATATCTGGTTTGGTAGACAAAATCAGAAGCTTTATAAAGTTAGCTCCCTTTCACACAGTTACCATCCCCATTCAGTTGGCCATTCCAGGTTTCCATCCTTAATGAGCCTGTCAGTATCATACCCCTTTCCATCTTGCCTCATTATGAGGCCCACCCTACCTCCAGTTGGGGGGTAGAATCTTAGCTTCCCCCAATGAATAAGTACTTTTTAACCAATATTTTATCACTGACCGTGGGAAATGATTCCCAATTCATGACTGATCAAAGTCATATAATCCTCTATCTTATTCAAAACCGGAGGGACCACAGACAATTAGAATAGGTCATACATTGCATTCAATTCCCTAGCTCTAAGTACATCCATGGACAAGGCTTGGTTGTTTTTATTGGTTGTGACATATATTTAGGTTAGATTTTTAAAAAGAACTGTGTAAATCTGTTACCAGAGAAGATGTTCTCTCAGAATTGTATCTGACATAACCATAATGTGATAATCTCTGTTCTGCCATTAACTAGTAATGTGACTTTGTACAAGTCACAATTCCAGCTTCGATATGCTTCAATTTCCTCATATATAAAATTATGGAGTTGAATCAGATTGTTTCTCAGCTTCCTTCCAGCTCATAAATTGCATTAAGACAATTTCCACTAAGGAAAGGACTTCAGCTGAAGTGGGCTCAAATCTAATGTTCCTCATTTGTCATTAGTTAAAAAGGCATAAATAGGATATTCCTCCCTCCCCAAAACTTCTGGATTCTAATCTTGCCTGGGGTAGTGAATTTCTAAAAAGATTCTAACACATAAAAAAGGAATAATACCTTCCAATGACTTTGGATTTCCATATTAGTTCTCCAGTATGAAGATGTTGAAACAAATAATGAAGCTATCTCCTGTTTTTTCTACTTCACTGTTCACTGAATGATTTGGGGAAGGTGTGCTTTAATAACTATGTCTACAACTAATATCTGACATAGATCGTTAGCACCGCAGTTTTGCCGCCCGCAACAGACAATGGAGAAGGAACCCCCAACTCAACAGTGCAGTAGTAGGGTCCACAGGGAGAATCTAGGTCCGGACTGGGCCTTCATATAGGTTCTCTGCTGCTTCTGGATATAGTATGTATCTGTATGACTTCTCAGGGCCATGATCAAACTCAGAATGGTGGATTTCTTGAGATTTAAATCACTTATATTAACATTCCCTTCTAACTGATATTGTTAAATGAGAGCTGACTGATTAGTTGTCATGACTCAGCTCCTCATTTTCCCCAAACAAATAAAATCTATGCACAGTATAATTCACTTCTTCTTTCTCTGTAGAACATTATGAACTAGAGCAAAGAAAGATGTATAGTTGGTAGAAGAATGAAGAACTTTCTGATACACTTTTCAAAAAAATTATATAGGATTTAAAAGGTAACAAACCTCTAACTCATTTTCATCAAAAATTTTAATCAAATCAATAGGAAGCAATTCTGTGAATCCCTAAAGGAAAAAAGAAAAAAAAGAAAAATGAATGAATAATTCAAAAACTTTTTTTCTCAAAGGAAAGTTTAAAGGAAACATGATTTTTGTTCTTAAGCAAATAAAAATTCTTTTTAAAAGCTAGTTATTTATTTGCAGGTTGATAGCAACTGTGTTTTTCCAATTATAAAATGTTATACATTTTCCCTCTCCCAAATATAAGTAATGAAAAACCTTGACTTCAGAATGGTTTAGTTACTTAGAAAACCTTAAATTGGGCAATTGCAAGTATGTGGATTCTAAAACCTATCTATGATACATTCAAGTGAGTCAATAAGTCCTAAAAATATACAGGCCCACAGATGATGAATAGAATATCTTAAAATAACATGAATTCAATGTATACCAAGGCAAATAAAATAAGGCAGTCATATAGTATAGAAGAAAGGGTAATGGACAAGGAAAATCCGGAGATTTTGATTGAAGTCTGTCCTCTGCCACTGACCATCTTCCTAGCTGTGGGTTAATTCTCTTAGCCTCTCTGAGTCTCAGTTTTCTAATCTTCAAACTAAAGGATTGGGTCTCAAATATGAATTTCAAAATTCTATTATATTAAATCTCTGAATTTCTTAGGAGTTTCTACCCATGGCCAGGGCTTTATTTCTCTTTATATGTGGGGGATAAATTTTAATTAGCTTTAGGCACCTTGCCAAACAGAACCAGAGAAATTTTCTAAGTTAGTTTAAAATGAATTAAAATTTGGAGTATTTTTTCCAGCTAGGAAACTTCATAAAGCTTTAAAAAACCATTTCTCATTTTGGGATGGTGAAAATTTTGATAAACTATGTAAACAATTTAGACCAGGGGATCTTAACCATTTTTTTGTATGTCATGGATCCTTTCGTTAGTCTGATGAAGTCTACTTACCCATTCTCAGTATGTTTTAAGTACATAAAATTAAATATATTGAATTATGAAGTAAGCCAATTAAATTTTGTTTGTTTGTTTTATTTTAGGTTTGGTTTGTTTATTTTTTCTTTTTTTTTTTATTTATTTACTCATTTACTTTTAATTTACAAGATTCAGTTCCACAATCACTTGAGTTTCAGATTTTCTCCCCTCCCTTCCCCCCCCCCCCCCCCATGGTGGCATGCAATCATGTATAGGATCTGCAAATACTTTCACATTGTACAATAGTTTGGTCATATAGAAGAAGCCAATTAAATTGAAATGAAGTTATCAAAATACTTTCAAAAACAAGTTATGGTTACGAACCCCTGATTTAGACCAAGACCTCACACTACATGTCATAATAAGCTTCAGAGAGATATATGCCTTATATAAAAGGTCATATCATTAGATTATTAGAGAAACAAGAAGAAAAACTTTTCACAAGAATGGATTAGGGACTGATGTGGGATAAAGAGAAGCACAGAAGATAAAAAGGCCAATTTTGATTCTGTAAAGTTGGAAAGTTTTTACACAAACAAAAACACAGTTAATATTAAAAAGGAAAAAAACTAGAAAAATATTTGCAACAAGCTTCTCTAGTAAAGGTCTGATATTCATGATATGTAAATAACCGATTCAAAAATAAGAATTTCAGCAATTCCCTAATAGTTAAAGGATAGGAATAGGTAGTTTTCCTTTTCCTTTCAAAACATTTACTTTTAATTATTTTTGTCATTTAAAACTTTTTTTGAGTTCCAAATTCCCTCCCTCTCATCCTTTGTGCCTACCTATTAAAAAGGCAAACGATATAATATCAATTACATATATGAAATCATGCAAAATATATTTCCATATCAGCCATGGAACAAAAAAAAAAGCAAGAAAAACAAAGTAAAAAAAATTAAACTTTAATTGGCATTCAGAGTTCATCAGTTATCTCTCTGGAGGTGAATAGCATCTTTTATCATGAGTCCCTTGGAATTATCTTGGCTCATTGTCTTGATCAGAGTAGATAATCTTTCACAGTTGATCATCATAACCATGTTGCTGTTATGTGTTCTTCATCTGGTTCTTCCTGAGTTCATACAGGTCTTTAAGTTTTTCTGAAACCATCCTGCTCATCATTTCTTATAGCACAATAGTATTCCATCACAATTACATACCACAACTTGTTCATGTCATTCCCCAATTGGTGGGCATCCTCTCATTTTCACCACAAAGAGCTGCTATAAATATTTTTGTACTTAGGTCCTTTTCCCCTTTTCTTTGATCTCTTTGGGATACAGACCTAGTAGTGGTACTGCTACATCAAACAGTGAATAAGTACTTTTCAAAGTAAGAAATCCAAGTCTATTAACAGTTAAATGAAAAAATGTTCCAAATCACTAATAATTAAAGAAATCAAAATTAAAACAACTCTGAGGTTATACCTCACACTCATCAGGTTTCCCAAGATGACAAGAAAGAAAAATAAAATGACAAATCTTAGATAGCATGCAGAAAGATATCTGCACTGATAAACAATTGTTGGTGAACTGGTCCAACCAATCTGGAAAGCAGCTTGCAACTATATCCTATACTCTGCATACCCTTTGACCCAGCAATACCACTACTTGGCCTTAAAGAATTCAAAGAAAGAGGAAAAGGATCCATCCATACAAAAATATTTATAGCAGCTCTTTTTGGTGTAGCAAAGAACTGGAAACAAAAGAGGTATCCGTCAACTGGTAAATAGCTAAACAAATTGTGATGTATGAATATAATGGAATATTAGTTTATATCATAAGAAATTATAAAAACGACAGTTTCAGAGAAATCTGGCAAGATTTGTATGAATTGAGGCAGAATGGAGTAAGCAGAACCAGGAGAACAATATATATATATATATATATATATATATATATATATATATATATATATATAAACATTGTAAAGACAAGTAACTTTGAAAGAATTAAAAACTGCAATCATTGCAAGGATCAAAGATGAAGTATACTACTAAAGCACACAGCCTGACAGAAGGATGAAAGATTTAGCATTTTTGGACATGGGAAATGTGTGGATTTGTCTTGCCTGACTATGTTTATTTGTTACAAAGATTAGATTTCCCTTTTCCTTTGCCCCGTGGTGGAGGGGGAAGATTTAGGGACAAAATGAACTAGTATTAGCATTTCTTTCCACTCCCCCTCAAAAGAAAATTAAGAAAAATGGTTTTGAAAGCATTTCTTTAAGCAATGCATAGAAGAAAACAGAGAAAAGGAGAAAACCTTTAAAAGTAACACATTGAATTTGTTTACATTAAAAAACACAAGTTCTATTAAACAGGATTTTGTTTGGCAAATCATCCTTTTCTGTTCTAGTGGTGGTGGTGTTGGTCAAATTCAGAATTTTTTTTAAAAAACAGCTCTTTTCCTCCTCCTTTTGATTTTCATGTCCCAGATTAGGGATTCCCTGAGATAAGTTTGGGATGGAGAAACTGATTAACCTCTAGAGATGGATGAAAGCTTAGTGGGTACACCAACAACAACAACAAAAATAATCTAGCTAAAAGAAGAATGACAGTGATGTTTTACTATAATATAAGGTGATTGATCATGCAGGAACTGTAGAAGTTAGCAAGGTTACTACAGAAGAAAGTAGAGAGAGGAGGGATATATACAGCCAAATTTAATATTCAGAGTGACAATGGAATCATTGAAAACGCCATTTAGAACATCTGTTCCTTAACTTCAAAAACAGAAGAATCTAGAAATGGTGGGTTTTTGTCCTACCTTGGCTTAAATTTCTAGACTTTAGTAAAAAGACTGAACAAGCTTTAGGGGCATTATTGTGTAAATATCCCCACTGAAAAAGCATGAAAGTAATATAAAAAAGATGAGAGAAACAGAGTATGGCAAAATTTCCATAAAGAGGAAAACAATATAGAGATTTCCAGGTGCCTTACTCCCATACGCCCTTTTTAGTCAGAGAAGAGGTGTAAACTGCGTAATTCTGAAGGATCTAGGCTGTATTTTTCACACTCCTGCCCCAGCTTTGAGGCTATTGATCCATTCCATCATACCACCCAAAGTGGGGGGGTGGGGATGGAAGAGGGGAAGGGAAATCCTCCCTCTACTATGACTAAGGAGACCTGAGAAACAGATGACAGTCAATCCAACTTACCTCCAAGAAGGCGTTCATTTGTTTTTGGACTCTGTTGACGAATCTCCACTGGATGACTAAGCTAATACAAGGAAGATGAGACAACGTTAAAAAAAATCTTCAATATCATTATTTTCTATTTATCAATTTATAACTTTATCAATTGCTTATTAATTAGTGAAGTTAATTTAAAAAAAAAACAAAAAATGACAGGAAAAGAAAGAAGGGCATAAGGTCTGAGGGTTTTCATATATTTTCCAATATATAATCATGGAACTTGTCAATAGCATTACATTGTGGAAGTGAAACTGCCAGGAATTGGCACCTAACTGGATATGAGGGCAGGAGAGAAGTTGTGGATTCAAAAATGACAGAGTTTTTGAGCCTGGGTGGCTGAGAGGATGGGAGCACCCTCATCAGAAATAGTTAGGAGGGTACGGTACATTATCTTGACCACTTTCTTACAACATTCTTATCTAATTGGAAAAATCAAACTTTAAATTATGGGATTAGAACCCTATTATGTACGAGTTAACCTCTCTGTCCTGGTCACTGAATTTCAGAGACCTTGACTGCATATGTAAGTGTTCCAAGGAAGTATCACATGTTCCAGTAACCAACAACTTACCCATCAGTGCATCACACCATCTGGACATAACCATCATGGCAATTCATAGTTTAGTTTATAGCAAAGCAAGTAAATAGCAAATTCAAATCAGAAAAAAAATCGCCATTCTGACCTTGGGGTTGAGCTCAAAGGAAAAAAAAATCTTGCCACTGAACAAGAAGCAATAAAACTCATGTCTGTAGCACATGTCAAACTTGTTATTATGGTTAATTTAAGAAAGGCTGTAAAATAGAGGAATACATACTCAATATATTCCCTTTTGTTTTCATTTGTCACCATGATTTCTGACCCATTTGGCTTCAGGTCCACTTGGTATGTCTGTATTTTCAAAGACAAACAAAAGATCATCATGAAACTACATTGCATATTTTCCTACTGATTTTTTTTTTTAAACAAATAGGTTCTCTTATGTTCTGAATACCTATTAATTAACATAGAATGTACTAGAATGTCTAATGAGGTTTTTAGATTGGACTCCAAAGATCCTTCATAGTTAAAGATATCATTATTGAAGGCAAATTATCTTATGATTATTTATGAGTGTGAATCATACCCCATACTTCATTACTGAATGAGAAGAGGAGGCCGCTGCAGCAGCTTCCAAGCATATAGCAAAGGGATTCACTCTGTTTAACAAAGGGGAATCCATTACATACTGCAGTAATACAGAAAGCTAAATTTCAATATAAAAACCACTTATGATTCTACGGAATAACATATGGAATTCATTTTCTTGTAATAAGCAGGTTAGCTGTCAGTTCAGTTCAATAGAAGAGTGTTCGGAGAAGGAGATGGGGGAAAGGGTAGTGCTCTATCCATGGCCATACTGAGTGGGTGGGTGGCTTAACCATAAGGCGAGGAGTCAGTTTCTGTCACAAGGACCCCTCCTGAAACTAGCACCAACTCTTCCAACATGGGGCAAAATGTATAGGAAGGGGTGCCTATGCTGCCACAGTCACTGAAGGCCAAGGGAATTTAATTAAAACTTATGATTAATTATACATTATATTATAAAGTGCCTACTACGTGCTGAGCACTATGCTAAATGCTAGAAAGTGCTAGGGAAGATGCATCTATGGGGCTCAAATTCCTTCATGGAGCTGACAATCTAAGGCTGGGATTTTTTAACCTTGTACTTAACAGAGTGCCTAAGTACATAGTAGGTACTTAATAAATGCTCTCTGACTTGATTGGGCAGCTAGATGATGCACTGGACCTGGAATCAGGAAGACCTGAGTTTGGAACCAGGATCGGATGCTCACTATCTATATCTGTGTGACTCTGAATCCTGTTTGCCTCAGTTTTTCTATCTGCTAGATGAGCTGAAGAAGGAAAGGGCAAACCATTCCAGTATTTTTGCCAAGAAAATCCCCAAAAGGGTCATAAAGAGTAGCAGGACAGGACTGAAAAATGACTAAGTACAAACAACAACAAGTAACTTGATTTAACTTGGGATTCATGGATAGGTTTCTAGGGATTTATAAACAGACAAAGAAAAAGAAATACATCTTTGTTTGTTAACCTCTATTTGAAATTTAGTGTTTTCTTCAATTAAGAATAGAGGCAACAGATACTATGACAAAGAGACAATTGAGACTTCAGCAGACTGTCAAAGGGATTTGGGACACAAAAAAGACTAAAAAACTCATGATTTGATGAATAATAGGTAGAAGATGAGGAAAGATAGGAGCTGGACTGGGGGGCAATGAAAAGAATGCTGCGATGGGGAGGATGATTCCTTTGACAGCAACACTGCCCTACATTCTTCTGGTTTAATCCCACTATCCCCAGCAGAAGTCTAAATCAAAGGGAGCTTTGAGAGGAGGCACAGTGTCATTCTTTGTATCTTAATACCCAGCATCCATCACAATGCTCAGCATATAGTAGGAACTTAATAAATGCTTATAGCTTGAATTTTTCTTACCACACTTTGTAGCTCTATGTTAGAACCAAAGCTCCCCAACCTCCCTCACTCTCACCTTTTTTTTGGGGGGGGGGGATGGCAAATAAAAAAAAATCCTCATCATTCATTCCCAGTAGGGGAAGTGATGAACTGTGCTCACCAACAAACTGTAGTCACAACTATTCGTTTAAAGGGGAAGGCTGCCATTTTAAGTATAAATTTAGAAAAGGAACCTGAATAAGACATTGAATGCTTCCAAAGCCAAGAGGCAGCTGTGGGGTTTTTGAAGGAGTACAAGGTCAAGGAGTCAAGAGGCATAGGTTCTAGGGCAGTTCTGTTAATTTGCTGTGTGACTTTTAATAAATAACTTAACCTCTCTGGGCCTCATTTTCTTCATTTGCAAAATCAGGGGATTGGTTCATATGTTATCTAATGCCACATCTAGCTCAAACTCTGATTCTAAAATCGTCTTACTTCCTTACATTTCCATAATGTTTTCTGAGTGCACTTCTGTCTTATTTAATAATCACAATAATTTTACCCCCAAAATGAAGAAACTGGGGTACGGAGACATACTTCAGATCACAAAGCATGTTGTTCAGTGAGCTAGGTCTCCTGATTGAATCCTGGGCCCTTTCCATTACAATTATATCATACTGTTTTTAAGAAAAGCACTATACACTGTCAGGTGGAGAATGAAAGACTATTTAGTGGGAGATTTCTGTTTCATGTAGGAGAGTCCTACCCACTACCCAAGCAGTCTGAATCCTCTTTTCTCTTTCTGTATTCTTGCTTGGGGAATCTCATCAGCTCCCATTGGTTCAATCATCATCTCTATTCAGGTGACTCTCAAAAGTATTGATCCAGCCTTCATCTCTGTCCTAAACTCCAGTCCCACATCCCCAGTTGTTGATAGACATTTTCATCTGGTTGATCCATAGGAATCTCGAATTCAACAAATTTTGGAATTCAGTTCTGAATATGAGATGCCCCTGCTCAAGAAGTTCCAGCGGCTCTTTACTGCCTTTAAGATAAAATACACAGAGCATTGGCCCTGGAATCAGGAAGACCTGAGTTCAGATGTGACCTCAGACACTTATTGGCTATGTGACCCTGGGCAAATCACTTAACTGTGATTGCCCCCAAATTAAAAAAAAAAAAAAAGATAAAATACTAACTCCTCTGTTTAGGAATGTGGCTCCAACCTATTTCCCCCCTCTACTGTACACTTTATTCCCCACCCACATGCCTATGAACCCAATTTAGCCAAACTGACCTATTTGCTATTTTTTCTGTACATGGCATTTATCTCTAATTTCCAAAACTTTGCATAGCCGTCTACTATGGCTAGAATGCTTTTCCTTCTCCCTTAGAATCCCCATCCTCCCTTCAAAGTTTAGTTCAATTGCCCCCTCCTTAGAGGAGGAATCTCTTGATTCTCCCAATTTTTGGTGACCCCAAAAGTACCTTGTATTTACTTTAAAAATCTTTCATCAATAAACATAAACATTTCAAAAAACATAAACTTCTATAAGGCAGATTTTGTGTGTGGTTTTTTAAACAAACATATTAAATTTAGCAAGATAGTAATAAAAATATTCTTTTATGTCCTGCTGCTGAACTTTTTTCTTCTGTTTCTTAAACAAAGTTTTATTGATGTTCTTTTTAATTTGTCTATTTGTAAGTGCTTTTTCATTTTGATGTTTTTCATGTTGTTTCCTTTAGTGGAACATAAATAGAGCAATCTATGACTTTTAAAAGAATATATTGTAGGAATTAATGAAAGAAAAGGGTAGTCTTAAAGGTAGGGATTATCTTATTTTTGTCTTTGTATGCCACATCCTTAAAAATCCCCATGTGAACTGACTGTCACCAATAGTTATCATCCCATGTCTCTCCTTTTTAGTTTAACTCTTTGAAAAAGGGATCTATTCTAGATAAGTCCATTTTTTCTCTTCTTATTTGCCTCTTAACATTATGGCTTTGGACCTCATCATTCAACTGGAATGAGATTCTCCAAAGTGATCTCTTAATTGCTATATTTATGATCTTTTTTTTCAATCTTCATTCTTCTTGATCCCTCGGCACCATGTGACACTATGAGCACCTTCTGCTCCTGGATAATCTCTCTTTTTTGGGTGCTTTCATGACACCACTCTCACCTGGTTCTCCGCTTACCTGTCTGTTTCTCAGTCTCCTTTGTAGGACCTTCATCTATATCAGTCCGCAAAACACCATTCTGGGCCCTCTGTTCTTTCTGTCTCTCTCTACTATTACTTTTTCTGAGCTATTTATTTATTACTAACATTATTTATTAAACTATTATTATTATTTATCACTATTTCTTTTCATTTGTTCCCACGGATTAAATGATCTGGTCTCTGCAGATGATTTCCAAGTTTACATCACTTAGCCCTAGTCACTCTCCTGAGTTCCAGTCCTATTTCATCCTGTCTTTTGAACCTCCAGATGGTTGTCTCATGTGTACCTCAAACTCAACATGTCCAAAACAGAACTTGAGATCATTCCCCACCAAAACCTTCTTTTTTCCAAACTTCCTTAGTACTCTCAGGGCATCACCACACTCTCTCTCCAAAGTACCCAGGCTCCCAATCTCAGGGTCATCTTCAATTCCTTACTCTTATTTAAGCCACATGGCAATCTGCTATTAAATCTTATTGTTTCTATCATCACAACATCTTAATATATGTCCCCTTCTCTTCACTAAGTCATTACCCTAGTTCAGGTCTTTATCACTTCTCACCTGGATTACCACAATAGCTTTATTTTTTTTTCTTTCTTAATTTGGAGGCAACTGGGGTTAAGTGACTTGCCCAGGGTCACACAGCTAGTGTCAAAGGCCAGATTTTAACTCGGGTCCCTAACTCCAGGGCCAGTGCTCTGTCTACTGAGCCACCTAGCCACCCCTTTGATAGCTTTTTCATTGCTCTCCATGCCTCAAGTCTCTTACCACTCCAGTTCCTTTTGCACTCAGCTGCCAAAGTCTAATTCTGTCACTCCTCCTCCTCCTCTCCTCAAACTCCAGTGGCTCCCTATTACCTCTAAGATCAACTCTTTACAACCTGGCCCCCTCCTACCTTTTCCTATCTTCTTGTGTTAAACTCCCCCCCAGAGTCTATACTAACTACATATGCTATTCCTCACATGCAACAGTCCAATTCCTATCTGTGTGCCTTTCTACTGGTAGTCACCCATGGCTGGAATGATCTTCCACTTCACCTTTGACTCCTGGCTTCCTTTGACATTCATTATAAGAAGCTCCACTCACTACAATAGCTCTTTCCTGGTTCTCCCTTCTTCCCACTTGCTATTGCCTTTTCCTCTGAGATTACCTCTCATTTATAGTGATATATGTATATATAAAATATGCATATATGTGCATATACACACATATATTTTATGTACCTAGTAATTTACACTTCGTTTCTCCCATTTGAATGTGACCATCTTGTGGGCAGGGATTATTTTGGCCTTTTCTTTGCATATCCGTGACCTAGTACAATGTCTGGCATATACTAAACACTTTTTAAATGATTAGTAACTGAAGAACTTATGTGGGCAGAGAGTCAAAATGATTTCCCCCAAATCACTCAGCCAGTATATTTCAGAGATGAGATTTGAACCCAGGTTTATCCTGACTCAGAAACTGATTCTTGAATCACTATGCCATGCTAACTCTCAGATCAATCTATTTTCCAAGTTTTAAGTGCTTTTATTTGTATGGCATTATTTCTTATGATATATCTCATTTTCAATGTAACTGAAGAATTTCTGCTTTATTATTCTGCCTCATATGGTCTTTTGTCGGTAGTTTTTAGTGTCATACCAATGAGTGTCTTGTCTTTTGTGTTTGTGCGTGAGATAATTCCCTATGCTTGGCAACGAGAGACTTTTCAGACGGCTCAATTTTCTCAGTGAAAAAACCCTTTAATCAGGTCTCAGAATTGAGCTGCCCCAGGTTCTATAAGATGAGAAGGAAACCACATCGGGTAACAAAGGCAAACATCTGCATTTTGATTCCACGGAGAAAGAGCCAACAAAAATCTCTGTCGTGTTCTTATATTCCCAAGTGGGGAAGGGGAGGAAGCTCTCAGTATTCAGAAAGACAGCTTACAGACCTCCCCTGTCATTATGAGAAGAGCATTTGCCTCACTTATATTAGTGACGTGACTTACAAATTCTTAATAGCAACTCATTAGCTTCTCTTTATAGAAGAAAAATATAAACTTCCATCTTGGTTGGGTAATTTTAAATATATAATCGACATTTTTGTGAGATATGAAGAAGAGGCAGAAAAGCTGCTAATCCTTTATTACCTTCAAAAAAATATAAATATTTGTCAGGAGTGGGAAGAGGCGGAGCAGGAGAGGAATGGGATCCTTAACTCGCTTCATAACAAGCTTGTTACTAAATGCTCACAGTAATAGGCCTTGAAAATATAATCTTTGTAAGACAGGTTAGCTCTCTAAGGAGAGAGGCAATAATTTCAACAAATTTTAGACCTAATCATCTCATTAATTTCTATGGTCTATTTTGACTGTTGCATTGTCCTGTCTGATCCATTCAAAAAGCAGTTAGATCTTCTTCTTCCTCTTCATGAATAGCTGGGCAAGAAATAAAACTGAAAATCAGTCTCAGTCTGAAGTCTTTCATAAATAAGAAAGACATTTTTTCTTCAGTTTTAAAATAGTTTAGGAAAAGCAGAAAGAGCTACCACCCATTGTGTTGGCAGACAGCTACTGTCAAATGTAAGAGTGATAAATCAACATAGGTTTCCAGAATCTTCTCCTGATTTGGAGATTGTCTCATCTTTCCTCCCTATCTCTTCTTCATAGGACTTACCTGTAAAGTCATGATAATCAAATGTTTTCTTATAAATGGACAAAGCTTGAATTTTTCTTGCTACTTGGTATTCCTTTAGTTCACATGAAACATGAAATATCTGGCGTGTGCATGTGGAGTTTTATATTATTATTTTTCTCTTATTTTTCCTTTTTTTCTCTCAAGAAAGTGATACTTTCAAGAAGACCGTCAAATTACACTTATAGACATCCAGAAGTAAGGCCCATCCAATAAACAAATTCAGTTAAAGGTACCAATATTATTAAAGATCAAAAATTATTTATTCTTCTTGCACTTAATTGGTTTCTCTTTCGTTAATTCACTTTATAGTTAAGTTAAACATTACATTCAGGATATCCTTATGACTTCTAAACTCAGAAAAGTTAAAATGATTTCTCTGAGGTCACACAAATATGCCACAGGCAAAATTAAAACAGTTTCTGATTCACATCCCAGTGTGCCGTCTTTTTACACCACACTCAAGTTACTGGGTACCTATTTATCTATAGTCTCTTGAGTTTATCACGATCGAGCAGCCAGAAAGCCTGCATACTTATTTGGATGGAAAAGCGGCAATTATCCCAAGGTTCTATCCTGCCTAAACATGCAACTCTCAGAAGCTGTACTTGGCCCTTTATAAGCACACGTATTTTTCTACCTGGAAAAGATCATCCTATTTAGATACTTAGATAACTTGCATTCTTATTCAAAGGCTTTCCCCCCTCTTCTTGTTGCCTATATGCTCTTCATGTCTACCTCTTATAAATTCATTTTCTCAGTCTTAGCTTTTAAGGTAACAGATGGTATAGATCTTGTCAGTGCTGACTGTTATGGTACAATTAACATACAAGTAATCTATTTTGTGAGTACTTTTTAATGGTGATAAAAAGAGGTGGACAAAAATGGATTAATGTGATATCTCCTTTCTCCTTTGTTTCCTAGATTATAGTTAATCCCTTCCTTTGTCATCTTCATTGTTGAAATAGGCTTTAAGAACTATAACCCACATCCAAGACATAGGTGAACTTATTCTCATTTAAGGAATGGAGGAAAAGAGAAAACTGTCTCTGACATTTTAGTCATCCTCAGGTTTGCAGAAATGAGCTACTCCTGCCTTCTGTAATCCATAAATCACTATGTCAGAAGTTAGGAAAAAAGTTTGAAGGCTATGTTATCTTATTGGAATTTAGAAGAAAGGATGAAATTGCTGCTTCAGGTAGGAAAACAGGCCTTAAAGACATTATATTTCAGTTTTCTTTAGAATCAAAATAGCCACTGAGTTCTTAATATTGGCTACTTAGAACAGAGCTAGATATATAAATGCTGGCATGAATGATTAATCTTTTTTTCTCCTCACTGGCAAAAATAATATTAGTTTGAGTTGTTCATTGGCTCATTTCTGGTCCATTTGAATTACTATGCTTAACTCTGGGTACCATATATTTTTTCTCTGACAATACACTGATCCACCAGAACTCACAATGCCTAAGGATGTTCCCTGAATGAGACTGAGAGGGCATTTCGCTTCACTTTTATAGTTTATATTTTATCTATAGGTTTATATATTGTTCACAGAAAAGAAGTGATGTACATTGTTGTTTAGTTGTGACTAACTCTGTGTGACCCCGTTTGGGGTTTTCTTGGCAAAGATACTGGAGTGTTTTGCCATTTCTTTCTCCAGCTCATTTTACAGATTAGGGTTAAGTGACTTGTCCAGAATCACATAGCTAGTAAATGTCTGAGGCCAAAATTGAACCCAAGAAAATCAGTATTTTTTTTTTTTGTCTTTTTGGAGGGGGGAAGGCAGGGCCATTGGGGTTAAGTGACTTGCTAGTAAGTGTTAAGTGTCTTAGGATGGATTTGAAAATGAGTCTTCTTGACTTCAGGCCTGGTGCTCTATCCACCGTGCCAACTTGCTGCCCCTGAAAAGAAGTAGGTGCATTTTATCATTAACAGTTTGTTACCATTGTATTTGTGGCACCATTGTGTTTGGTACTGTCCATTGTATTTGGCCCGAATTTTGTTTAATACCATATTTTATGAAAAACACTAACAGATAAGAAAGTCTCCAGAAACAAGCGACGAAGAGGATGAAGAGCTTGGAAACCATCTTATATTAGCGATATCTAGCAAGATGAAGAGATGGTTAAAGGGCAGATGTGACAGATGTCTTCATAAAGTTGAAGAGATGTCAAATGAAAAGGGGAGGAGATCTGTAGCAGAGGGCAGTATATGAGCGAATTGGGGGAAGCCTGAAGAAGGCAAATATTGGCACTGAAATAAGAAATTTTAAAAAAGATAGCAGGATCCAAAACCAGAATGGGCTCTTCATTGTTGGAGGTATATGAGCAGAGTCGGGATGACAACCACCAAGTTTTCAAAGGACTCTTACATTGGCTAGGAAGCTGACTGGAAGATTTCTTAGTTACCTGCCAACTCTACTTATTCTAAGACTCTAACAAATTAAATTTACATAATGTTTTTAACTTCTGAAAGTGCTTTCTTATCTATATTCACATATGATAGATAGGGCTGGAATGTACTTATTTTACAGCTGAAGAAACTAAGATATGGAAGAATTAAGTGGCTTACTTAAAATCACAGAAATAGCAGGAGACTAGGAATGAGAAGCCAGGTTTCCCAGCAAAATCCCTTATAGCTTTTCTTTGGAGGGGGAGGGCAGGGCAATTGGGGTTAAGTGACTTGCCCAAGGTCACATGGCTAGTAAGTGTTAAGTGTCTGAGGTTGGATTTCAACTCAGGTCCTCCTGACTCCAGGACTGGTGCTCTATTCAGTGCGCCACCTAGATGCCCCCCCCTTTGTCAATCTAACATACAAGCTCCTTAATTTTTAGGGCTTATTTACACATTAGATCTGGGCAGGATGCACGACCCTCTTGGACCATAGTGTTTCTACGAATTGAGGGTCCCAGGGTATGACTCTTAACATTTTTTAAAAATAATATTTCATTTCCCGCTCAATTACATGTAAAAACAATTTTTAACATTCGTTGTCTTTTTTTTTTAAGTTTTGAGTTCCAAATTCTATTCCTCCCTTCTTCCCCATCTCTCACTCCCAAGACAGTAAGCAGTCTGATGTAGTTATACATGTGCAATCATGTAAAACATTTCCATATTAGTTCACTGTGTGACTCAACATTTCTTTGTTTTTCTGTTCAATTCATAACATCTCTAATATTCTTACTAATAAGAGAATGGAGCCTGTGTCATTGGGGGAAAGAATGAAACTAATATTTCTGGTATTTTCAAATTGGTAAAAAAAAAAATGAGTATGTCTAAGATAAAGGTGAAATTTCAAAATGAAGAATATTAAGGAATTTCGAAGACACTCTAGGTTGAAACACTGTCACAATTTGTGCTTCCTTTATATATATCAAGCCCATACCAACAGTATAAGGACAGCAAAGGACTGGAAACTGATATGTATCAGGAGACCAACACACTGGGTCATACATTTATGTAGATTTCTTGATTAAAAAAATAAACAAATACCCACAATTGGTTTTCTTGTAATATTCTCACATTTGTTTTTATGAAGTGGAACCCATAAGGACTTGTTCACATCTCTAGTGTAAGAGGATAATACTTTTGGGAGAGAAGGACTTGAAGAGAGAGGAGAGGATTATATTTTGGATGAAATGAAAATTAGTCAATTTGTGAGACTACAGAGTATACATCTGTCTCTCAGAATTCTTGCAACAGAAGACAGATCGCAGTTTGCTAATCCTTCTGGGCAAGGAGAGAGACATCAGAAAGATTATTTTTCCAAGGGATGTTTGAGGGAATTGAAGTGCATGGATTTTGGGGGGAGAAGGAAGCACATAAGTACACTGGTTTCACATGGAACTGGGCAGCTAGATTATGATCCAAGCAGCATGAAATAGCAAAAGAGCAACAGTTGGTATAGTAATTAGAACATTTGAATTTTAAACTTGGATTTTCTACTAATTTGTTGCATAAATTACCTCTCAGTTTCCTCATTTACAGTATAAGGGGTTGGGCTAGGTGATCTCCAGAGTACCTTTTAGCCCTACCTAACATCATATGACACTATAATCTTCATTTGATATAGTAGTCATCTATTCACCAATGAATAGTGTTTTTACTTTGAGAGAATACCTAAATTCCCAAACTGAGAAAGCATAGCCTCTGATGCCCAGCTCTTACTCTACAACGATACTGGCCTAGTGCCTACAGAATAGTCTTAAAACTTCCATTAGTATTTGCTAGGAAAAGACTGAAACAGGAATCTGGCAACCTACCAAAGAAATTAGGTACCCCAACACTGGCAGAAGAAAAGTATGCACCACTGGGGCAGCTAGGTGGCACAGTGAATAGAGCACCGGCCCTGGAGTCAGGAGTACTCGAGCTCCATTCTGGCCTCAGGCACTTGACACACTTACTAGCCGGGTGACCTCAGGCAAGTCACTTAACCCCAATTGCCCTGCCTTCCCCCTCTAAAAAGAAAAAAAAGTATGCACCATTTAAAATTGATGAATGTTCCTTACTTATTGAAAAAAGCATCATTATAACATGGTTAAAAAATGCAACTTTCAGAGTCAACGAAGAGAAATAATTGGGTTACCCAAACATACCTGTCCAAAGTTTTCTTCATCTATGCAGAACATAAGATCAAGTTCAGTAGGATCATTTTCTAAGATCCATTTCAAGGAGTTGTAATATTCACTATCCTATAGGAATGACAGAAGATAATGAATGAGCAACACAAAAGTATTTGATTTGTGAATTAGATGAGTGTCCTGCTCAATTACATACATTTAGAATGGACTACAAATTATGGCAATTAAGGATGCTACCTTGTTCCAGCCCCTGCATAACACTTGTCTCCTACTAGGAAGAACAATATTTTTGGAAAAAAAACTTCCAGCTGCAGGAGTTTAGTGGTAAAGTCCTATAAATAGCAGTATACATGAATAGTTCTCAAGGTAGGGTGGTCTAGGTAAGAATATGTAACTATGGGGGGTGGCTAGGTGGTGCAGTGAATAGAACACTGGCTCTGGAATAAGGAGGACCTCAGACACTTAACACTTACTGTGTGACCTTGGGCAAGTCACTTAACCCAAATTGCCCTGCCTTCCCCCCTGCAAAAAGCAAAAAAAAAAAAAAAAAAAAGAATAACTACAAGAAAGGAAAGATGGATGTTAATTGGTTAATTGGTTTAGATAAAAATTTTGCCTGGATTTAGATATGTCTGAAGGTTAATCATTAATGTTCAAGAAAATGGGGCAAAAATATGTGATCAAGATGAATGAAAACTGTCAGTACATGAGCTTAGGTTGATATTTAGCAACCAGATGTTTACTCAACCCTTCTTTTCATTGTAGAATGGAAATGTCATGAAAAAGGTGAAGGATGAAGAGTAAATGTGATTGTTTTATCAAGCTCTAGAAAGAAGGTTGATAGGGAAGAAAAATTGGACAGAATGAGCTATCTTGATTATATGTAGATTTAAATTATCCAAGTTATTATTCATCCCCCATTATCGCTCAGTAATTTAGGATCAGGTATATCTGCTAAGATTGATATAATCGCAAGTCTATGGAAAATATTTTGCTTATTAAAAAATAAAGTCTAAGAAACTTTCCTATTTCTCTCTGTTCCATTCCTCCCCCAGCCTCCCCAAATAGATTGTATTATACTGATTAAAATATCTTCTTGGGCAAATCATTTAATCTCTGTTTGCCTCAGGTTTCTCATTTGTAAAATAGGGGTAGGGGTGGCTAGGTGGCACAGTGAATAGAGCACTGGCCCTGGAGTCAGGAGGACTTGAGTTCAAATTTGACCTCAGACACTTAACACTGTCCTACCTTCCCCCCTACAAAAAAAGAAAGCAAAAAAAAATTAAAATGGGGATAATTATAGCACCTACCTCCTAGAATAGTTGTGAGGATCAAATGAAATAATAATTGTCAAGTGCCTAACACAGTGCCAGACACATGCACGACAAGCATTAGATAAATGCTAGCTATTATCATTCTCTTGGGGGAGAATCATTTGGACTAAAAGAATCAGAGAGTCAAATATTTTTTTCCTAAGAAAAAAACTGCAATTATGTAAAACATGAATAATCTGTGTTTACTCACCACTGACTCCATATCATTCAAAGTTATCTGCTTTCCCAGCATCATTTTGTAAAATGGTCTAATGAAGAAACCTAAAATAAGGTGATAACAGAATTTAGTTTCAAGTGTTTACTATTGTTGAGCATCAAAGCATGAAATAAAAGACAGGCTCTTATTGAAAAGAATAATTATTGAAAAAAAAAGGTAGAGAGATGTGGGTAGAGTAGGTGTTTGGGTACCAAAAGATATAGCCCAGAGCTCATCCTCCTTGACTTCTCAATAGCCTAGGGCATTGCTGACCCTTGCCAATGGTGTTGCCACTTACTGATCTCTCTTCCTTTGGCTTCAGAACTATCACATTTTCCGAGTTCTCTTCTTACCTCTGTCTCTTCTATATCCCCTTGTCATTTTTCTTACATCTTAAAATGGATGTTCCCCAAGGGGTCTTTTTGGTCCTTTATTGGCCATTTTTTTCATTTCCATGATTTGTAACTACCACTTCAATGCTGATCACTCCCAAATGCCATGAAAGAACTTTGCCCCACATCCACACTTACTCTATGCCTGTATTTCTTTTGTGCATGTATATAATATTTTGTAATAAAGCTGTTTTTCTATATCTATAATGTATTCTCTTATTAAGAAAGAGAGACCATGCTAAGTTTGGGAAATCTCAAAAGGCTTATGATCAGAGAGATAGTACTTGAAGGAAGCAAAAAACCTTTAGATCAGCAGTTAGAGAGAGAAGCAAGTATTCAGACACACGAGAAATTAGTGTGAGCCAAGCCATAGCGGAGACAGCACTGGGAAGTAATATAATATGAAGTTGTGAAGACCTGAGTTCGGATCCAACCTCAGATATTTTACTAGCTATGTGACCCTGGGTGAATCATTTTACCTCTGTTAGTTCTCTCATCTGTAAAATGGGGATAATATAGCACCTATTTCCAGGGTTATAGTGAGGATCAAATAAGATAAAATTGTCACGTGCTTTTCAAATCTTAAAGCACTATATAAATGTTTATTATTATTATTATTAAACAACTTAACTATTTTCCAAACACACACGAAAATACACAAAGCTAGCAAAATCAGAGGTTTATATGATAGATACGTGGGAGATAATGTTGCAGAAGTAGACTACTAGGGCCATATTGAGGAGACACCAATAACGGTGATATAACTTAGAGTTTATCCTGTGGGCAATGGGCGCCTATAGGAAGATTTTTGAATGAGGGAGAGGCATGCTCAAAGAGAGTGCTTAGGAAGCTTAATAGGTAAGCCATGTGGACAGATTAGAGAGGAGATAGACTGGAGATGGTAAAGCAAATAAGAAAAGTATTGCAGTGCTTCCACGAGCAAGGACCTGGAATATAGCAGTGAAGATTCCAATGAAAGGAAAGGTACAGAAGCAATGTATTTTACACAGGAGAAATCAATAGGCTGGTGAGAAATCTAAGAAACTAATCTTAGGTTAAGGAATACTTGAGGATCACTTCAAAGTTTTAAGGCATCAAGACTGGGAGAAAGATGGCCCATTGACAGAAGAGGGGAAAGTACAGAAAGGAGCTGGTGTTACCAGGGAGATGACAAGCATAGTTTTAGTCATAATCTTTGAACTGACAGTAATTTTCAAGTGTAAATATTCAGAAGCCTACTGAGGAGGAGGAGGGAGAGGAAGAGGGAGAGGTAGAAAAGAGAAAGGAGAAGGAAGTGGAGAAGAAAATAAAGTCAGGAAGATAAAAATGAAGGAGCTATAGCAACATTTAGGGGATGGGAAGAAAATGTAGAATTGTGGAGGAAACAGAGGGAATATCCAGGGAGTCATTAATGTGCCATAGAGACAGAAGGACTATTTTATGAAGGAGACAAAAGTAGCCAACTATACTGAAAGCATCAAGGACAAAGGAAATAAGGTTTAAGAAAAGGTCACTGCATGTGGTATTAGGAGGTCATTGGTGACAAAGAAGAAAGCAGTTTTAGTTGGGAGGGAGTCAGATCTCTAAGGATTAAAGACTCAGTGGATGGCCACAGGGTACAGTATCATAGACTCTGTAAGGGACCTTGGAGATTCCCTAGTCCACGCCCCTCATTTTTTAGATGCTGCAGAAGGACTTGGTTTGGACTCATTTGAAAGGACAGGAATAGGTCACAGGATCAAGAGGAGGGGTTTCCCCCAAATAGAAGAGTCTGGAGCCTATTTGTAGCTTAGAAAGGAAGACGCCAGCAAACTGGCAAGCAACTCTCTTGTTTTAAAACCACTTCCTGACATTTTTTATGACCCTAGGAAATAGCATGGCAATATGCTTGTGATTGATAAATTAGTAAACCAAGCAAGTGAATTTCAAAAGACCGAATGTAATAAAGTATCAAACACGGCTAGTTATTTCATAGAAAGAAACGGTATGTGAAGAAGGAAAGAACAATATTTAGCAACTACCTGTAGTAGCAGAGCCTCTGAAATAAAATAAAGTCAACACTTTTTGTTACGGTTCAGTCATTTTTCAGTCATGTTCGATTCTTCTTGACCCCATGTAGGGTTTTCTTGGCAAAGATATTGGAGCAGTTTGCCTTTTCCTTTGCCAGCTCATTATACAAATGAGGAAACTGAGGCAATCAGCATATGTTTGGCCACACAATTGGCCCCCCAGCTAATAAGTGTCTGAGGCCAGATTTGAGCCTAGGAAGATGAGTTTTCTTGACTCCAGACCCAACACTCCATGCATTATGTCACCTAGCTGTCCCCCAAACCAACACTAGGCCATCGTTAGTCAGTCAATGAGCATTTCTTAAGTGCCTACTGTGTGCTAGGCACTTCTCCCCTCCAATGAGTTCAGTCTATAGAGGAGAAAACACATAAGCAACTATGTACAGGATACGCACAGGATAAACTGGAAATAATAGAGAGAAGGCACTAGAATGGGGAAAATGTGAAAGGCTTCTCTAATAAAAGGTAGGATTTTAGCTGGGACTTGAAGGTATTTAGAGAAACTAAGAGTAGAGATGAGGAAGAAGAGCATTAACCTAGAAACGCTTCAACTTCAGGGTTCCTGTAATCTCAATCTCTTAACATCACACATAAATACTCATCTTCTCTCTTCCCTCTGTCCTTGTCATCAAATTCTGAAATACTTTAAAAGTGCTTGGTTTTCCTTTCTTGGCTGATAATTTCCATGATTTTCTCTGAAGAAAATTATTTTTTCAATATTCAGATCTTTAAGCCCCCAAAGTATTAGATGCCCATCTAACCAAAATAAGATCTTGACCCATTTGTGTCCTGTTATCTATCGACCACTATGATTCCATAGTTAGCTAGGTCACAAAATTACCTGAAATTATTTATTATCTAGTCACATTTAGAAATTTTAATTAATTAAATGGAGCATAGGCATGATATTAGAAAGATTAGGTCATTTAGAATTAACTTTTTCATTAGCTTTTCCATCTGTCACCAATCTAGTTATTGAAAGAAAGAAATCTTTTTTTTAGGGGGGAAGAGGAGAGATTAAGTCTAAATAAGAAGCAATATAGCACAGTCAAAAGAAGAATGGATTGGGGGTTGGAGGAGCTAGTTAAAATCATACTGCTACTTCCTACCCATGTGACCTTAGCTAAGTCACTTATGCTTCCTGGTCTTCCATCTGCAAAATGAACATGTGAAGTAGATGACCGCTAACGACCTTCCTAGCTCATAATCGATAGTCCTATTGGTATGCTGTACTCTAATTTTATGGAACTGGAATTTTATTTAAAATGTGTATAGACACTATAAACCTAATATCAAAATAACTAGGCTTCTTGGGAAAGTGGCTCCATTGTAGGACAATGATAAGGAGCTTTGTTGCTTTATGTAAGATTGAGTTGAAGATACCTGATCAGCCAAAACAATTCCAAAAGACTCATGATGAAAAACGAAAAAGAGCTGATGGAGTCTGAATGCATATAAAAGCATACTATTTTTCAGTTTCCCTTTTTTTTTGGCTTGTGTCTTCTTTCACAACATGACTAATATGGAAATATGTTTTGCATGACTGCACATGTATAATCTGTATGAAATTGCTTACTGTCTCAGGGAGGTGGGAGGGAAGGGAAGGAAGGAGAAAACTTGGAACTTGGAATTTTTTTAAAATAAAGATTAAAATTTGTTTTTACATGTAATTTGGGAAAAAATAAAATATTATTTAAAATAGAAGATCCCTGATCAGAAAAATTAATGGAACAAAATTAAAATACAACATAATTTTCATTGCTTTAGCATTTTTAATAACTTACCATCTAGAAGCTTCCCATGAAACACTGCCAGGCCTGCTACTCGTCCAATAAAAGTGAAATAGGACAGATGATCTTCATTACAAAGGCCTGAATTGGGATTGATTTGAAGTGTGTAGTTGTCCCTTTGAGTAAAGAAAAGAAAACTATGTAACAACTTTTAAATACAAAAGGCCAGAACAGAAAAGTCAACTGATAGTACTTTTATTCTTTTCTGTTTAATTTCAGTCTACCTGGATGTATTCTGTAAATTAATAGAAAATGCATCTGTTTGTTAATTCCTTACTTCTGAGACATGCCCATATGCTCATTCACTCAGAAAGATGAGGCGAATTCTAGGTTGATGACACACAGCTTACACACCTGAAGCCAGGATTTTCTAATCATCACAGGGATAAAGCCTGTCTCAAGGCTTTAAAGACATCTAAAAAAGATGTCTTTAAAATAAATGACATACTTAATTCAGCTCAATCTCCATTTTATTTCAGGGATGTACCCAGTAACTTTCTGGGAACACACATAAATTGTTCTTCCTGATACTTGTACACAAAATACAACAAAATATTCTCTCCTGGGAGAAGATATCATTCCATTCTTTGTCTTTGCATTTTAAGCTCCTAGTTCAGTATCTGGCACACAGCAGATGCTTAAAAAGGCTTTTTGCTTGACTGACTGGATCATTCATTTAAAACTGGAGGAGCCATTAAAACTATCTGGTCCTACCTCCTCATCTTACATACATCTAAGGGTCTCTAACCCAATTGGGATGCCCGTAAAGGCAAACCTCCTCTGGAAACTTTCATGCCACTGGAAAGCAAGGAAGACTTATGAATCTTATGCCTAAATAAAGGATATGAATATAGGTCAGGGAGGAGACAAATAAGTTCCTAGGACAAAAATGATTCCAACAAGGCCCTCAAAGCAGTATTAATCTTTTTATTAGCTGAGCTGACACACACTTATGCCTGACTTTTAAAAGTGTGATCATTACTTGACTACTTGGAATGACAAGTGGGGATTCTGAAGTCTTTAATTATGAAAGAATTATTTTTCTTCTTACCACTTGTATTCTGAAGCATGGTTCCCCAAAGACCTCATAATTTGACTTTAGTGGTTATTCTTGCTCGTAAAAATGCTTTATCCTTTTTAGAAGCATGACACTGACAAAATCTATCGAATTAACATTAGCAATGATAATTGCTTCTCTCTGTGTGAATGCCATAATTACCAGAAACTTTTTTTCAATTTCAATTATATGAGTGCCACAGAGAAGAAAAGAATCAGTCACTTTTAGGCTTTCATTGAACATATTAAAACACCAAGTGGATTAAGAATAATTTCTAGACTCATGCCTCAGGGGCCTATGCCAACAGAATGAATGTAGTGAGCCATTTACTCTCTGCATTAGGACAAAATTTCAGATATATTCCATATACTTACGTGGCAGAATATTCAAAGAGACCATAATAAGGATTAAACATCTCCTTGGACAACAAGAAGAACCATTCTCTGGCCACACCTCCATAGTCAAGGCCTTTTTCAGATTCAAATTCAATCCACAGCCTGGCTTTCAGCACATCAGGTCTCTTCACAGACATGATCCTCCTATAGGATTCTTCAAATATGTTATTTCTGTGAAGCTTCATTTCAAACCTATTTGGAATATCAGCCTACATGAAAGAAGATATAAAACATCTATCATCAGAAAAAAATGATAACAACGAGGGGATGGTGGAAGAGTCTCTGATTAAACAGGCAGTGATTGAATGGTTCCCATTCAGATTCTCTCTTTTGGGGATTTTCCTCTACAAAGAAGGTAAGCTTCTCTCCATCAGGATATGAAACATTTAGCATCCGTTAACAACTGTTCAGACTGAATTACTAACATATGCTGCCTATTAAGAAAGGATGAATGAAGGAAAAAGTGTCCTATTTTTTTATCTTTACCAGACATTTTCTACCATCTAGTACCCCAAGGACAGCCAACTCTAATTGTCTTTAACAAAAGGAGAATGTTGGTAAAATCTGAATTATCCATCTAGCTGAGTCAGTATCATGGTGCTGTTGCTAAAAAACTTGCTGGGTATCATTTGTACGAAAAATCGTAACAGCTCTTTTTGTAGTGGCCAAGAATGAGAAACTGAGAGAGAGCCTTCATTTGAGAAAGAGGTAGAAAAAATTATGGTATATAAGTATAATGGGATACTATTATGTCACAATAAATGATGAAAGGGACATGGGAGGTCTTGTGTGAACCAATGCCAACAAAGTGAAGTGAGCAGAACCAGGAGAATTATTTGTACAATAAAACAACAATGCAAAAGACAGTCTCTGAAAGACTTAGGAATTCTAATCAATACAATGGCCAACCATTACTCTGGAAGATTGATGATGATTCATGTCACCCAGCTCCTTAGATAAACTCAGAGTGCAGAGCGAGACATCATTTTTTTTTTTTTTTGATATGGCTAATGTAGGATTTTAATTTTTGTTTTATTTTTCGCTTGGCTATGAGTATATCACAAGGATTCTGTTTGACGTGTGTGGTGGGGGGAGGTTGAGAAAATAAATTTGTTAATTAAAAATAATTAAATTGGGGTGGCTAGGTGGCCCGGGGAAGAGAGCACCGGCCCTGGAGTCAGGAGGATCTGAGTTCAAATATGGCCTCATGGGCAAGTCACTTAACCTCAATTGCCCCCCCAAAAGCAAAATAAATAAATAAATAAATCAAAAGCATATATACATCTGCCTAAATTAAAACATTTCTTATATAGAAAAAACAGTGGGGAAACGAAGGAAAAAAACTTGGGTCTGAATAATCACGGTCTATGATTTCAAGTCAAATTTTCTACTGCAGAGGACAATACCTGAACTGTGGGGAAGGATGTCTATTGTTGACAGATACTTCACTGTAAATCTAATTAGCATGAAGCAAAGGGGATTGCCTGTAAAGGCAGTTGTCCCCTGGGAACATGAAATGCATTTAGACTTCTAAATGAAGGACACCCTGACAGCAAGAGCTCATGGGAAACAACCCTTCTCCTAAGGGTTTATATGGCTTGTCAATAAAGTCAACACCAGACAGTGTGCAGCAAGTGAAATAATGACAGAGAATGTAGGTGATACATACATAATAATGATGCACACAGAAACCAACATTTTCTTTTAAAAAACTGTGTTTTGGAGGACAGGCAAAATATCTTTATCAATATCTGTTTATTCTAGAGAAGAGAGGGCAGGAGATAGGAGAGGCAGAAAAAAAAGACACTGAGGATGAGTGAAAATTGTGCTATAATTTGCACATTTCTGGACAATCCCTGCCTAGCTGCAGCAATCTAGAATTGAGTGCATGAAGTAACAAGGGTGCAGTCAATCAGGCCTACTCTGGTGATACTTCATAACTGAATTCACAAAGTAGAGCAAGGTAAAAGAGACAAAGCTGGAGAATTATCCAGGAAAGAGGAAAGAAAATCCTAATAAAATTCAATTCAGGGCACATATTAACAAAAGGAGCTAAGGATTCTTAAAAGCATTCTTAAAAGGCATGAGAAGGGAGGGCATTTTGGGCACAGGGTGAAAATACACAGAGGGAAAAGATGGAAAGTCGAGTCCGGAGAATGATGAGTGGTCAGGTTGAATCAGAATACAGCATCCATGAAGGGAAGCAGAATTAGAAAGCTGGGACAAGCAGGGTGGAAACTTAACTACAGAGACCCTAAAATGCCAGGTTAAGGAGTATGCACTTTCCCCAGGGGGCTAAGTGTAGCCTCTGATGGCTTGAGACTAAGGAAAATTGTTTGGACAGCCACAAGAGAGGATGAAATAGAGAGGAACTAACTACAAACAGGGAAGGAGACAAGAGAGACAGAGAAAACAAAGATGAAAGAGCCTGCTTGTAAAATCAGTAACACAAGTCCAGCTCTTATCCCGCTAGTATTTTAATAGAAATTCTACATTTAGTCCAACTACTGACACAGAAATCAACTAATGGGTTGTACATAGAAGAGTTAGAGAAACAGAGCTGAGGTTTAGAACCAACAGGCAGTTTTTCTTGCCCTTGGCCCAAGTTCTAATTATTCTAGTGATTTTTTTTCTTTTGCTTGGTTTTTGGTGAAAACATTTACTACCTATTTTTATATTTCACAATAAACAGGCACACTGTATTGCTTATCAAAATCACTAATTTTTTTCCAATCTCCTCAGTCAATCCACAAGGATTTCTCAAGTACCTACTACATGCTAATCATCATAAGCAAAGGGGATACAAAGGCAAAATCATGGTCTTTACCCTCAGGGAGCTCACAGATCAATGGAACTAAAATTTCAATTGAACTCACACTCACACCCTTATTTATCATTAACTATGAAAAAAATTACAGAAGTTGAAGAACCAAGTAGATCAAAGTATAGTTTTTAAAATGTGGTAACAGGTTTAGTTTGAGTAATAATTTAAAAAAAGTCATAATCACATTGTTCTTACTAAATGAGGCTGTGGTAACTTCCAAAGGACAAATGACAAATACAGGGTTATACAAAAAAGATAGGATTACTCACTGGTTTCTTTAACTTCTTCCTAAAGTAGTCATATTTCTGCTTAAACTCTCTGGAATAAGGAACAGCCTGAAAAAGAGATATTTATAAATAGGGATCATGAAAATAATATACTTGAAAATTTTTACATTTATTGAGTCAACATTCAGAACACTTTATGAATCATAAGGCTTAAAGTTCTCTCTGTATTTGTATATAACTCCCCATAGTCTATTTATTTAAATAGACTTTGAAAAATCTATTCATGTGTATATATATTCTAAGGAATCCTAATTTTATATAGCTGTGCATGTGTGTGTGTGTGTGTGTGTGTGTGTGTGTGTGTGTGTGTGTGTGTGTGTGAGTGTGTGTGTGTGAGACAGAGAGGGAGAAAGGAGAGAGGAGAGAAAAGAGAGGAGACAAGAGAGAAGCAAAGGGTACTGGGTTAATCTCTTCACCTCACCTGGAGATAAAATATTTGGATGAGACTAAGCTCCTGTCCTCCAGGAGCTTCCAGTCTTATCTGGAACATGCATTGATAATATGATAAGAACCTGATAGGTCCATTAATTAATTGCAGAACAAACTGCTATTGAAAGATGAAAGTGTTAGAAACGGAAATTTTATCTCGTGATGTGGTTCAGGCCACACACACACACACACACACACACACACACACACACTCTAGCTGTCTACATGTTCGACTGAAAAAAGTCATTTGTAAACCTGGTAGGTGCTGACTAGATGTGGGTGGAAACTAGGAGGTTGAGCTATTTCTGTTCTTTCTTCTTGTGGGGAGTGATGCATGGGAAGTTCAAAAATCATTATCCTCCTCCACTTCTTATTAGTTTTTCTCTCTTGGATAGTTTTTCAAATGGAAGAAAAAGAACACGTTTTCACCTTCCCCTAGAAGGAGACTGTTGCCCTACTGATATACTGAAGTGCCTGAGAGTTAGAGCCTCTGGAGAAGAATGTATAAAACACATTATCTTTCTTGGACTGAATAGCTTAATGGGCCAAATCATTTGTTCTCTTTCCATACAAATTCTTTTTAAAAATACCACCTAGGGAAATAAAAATGTTCTTATGATTATAATCTTATTTTACTCTGACCATTAGGTAGGGCAAGTGACAATCTTTCTCTTGCCCACCAAAACTCAGCCACAGAATTGGTAATAACCTAATGATTTAGAGAAAGATGGCCTAGACTCAAGTCTTGGCTTTGTCACTTCTGAGCTTTGTGATACCAGGCAAATCACTTTTTTGAGTCTCAGTGACCAAATCTATATGCCCTGTCTATCTCAGTCTTATTGTAATGCTCAGATTATACGGCCCAGGTGAGAACAATTTGGAACAATGATCTGCTATGTGAATTTTAACTTATTATTCCATATAATCATGAAATCCTATTAAAGAACTCACGTGCCTCAATAAGAAACACCCTTCTTCCCCCTTTTGCTTAAACAAAATATACATATTTAAATTAATTAAATTTTTTTTAATATAATGAATATCTTAAATCAGTGGTTCTCAGCCTTCCTAATGCTGCGACCCTTTAATACTTGTATGTGGGTATATCTGCATGTGGGCAGACCTGCCTGGAGATGGACAGAGGAGCAGTGTTTCAGTCCCTAAGACCATTGGAAATATGTGTTTTCCAATATGTGTCTTTGGGTCGTTCGACCCCCAAAGGGGTTGCAATCCACAGATTGAGAACCACTGTCCTAAATAAATGGGTTGTTATTGTCCGTCTGTCTTAGGGAAAAAGGATCATATCTAGTTGACTTTGATGAAAGTCAGTGTGGTTAAAGTAGAAAGAACACTGGCATAAGGAGACTTGAGTCATAGCCATGGTCGTGACACTAATTTGTTGTGTGCCTTTGGGTATCTTACCTCACTTCTACCTACTTTGGGGGTTTTAATGGCATAGAGCAATGTTGACACCTGTGCAAAACGTCAACTATCCTTCATCCACTCCAAAGTAGTCCACTGTGAGTATTGTCTATCACACTGTAAGTGCAAAGTTGACTACCTTGCCTCATGTTTTAATTCAATACTAATTTTAGTTTTAATTCTATAATAACCAAATGATATATGGATGAAATTTACATAAAGCTTTAAGACTGCAAAAACCTTGGGAAAAAGTGGAAAGTGTCACACTTATGTATGTTATTACTCAGATTCCTGTGGAGAAATCCTGTAAAAACAGTGCTTCATATGAGTGAACTGGAAGAAAATTTGGTGAATGGAAAGAGGAATGTTAACTATCCTGTCATTCTAGGGACATTAGGTTAAGTCATCATATACAAAAAAAGGCATACTTAGGAAGAAACAATGGAATGACCTAGGAAAAAATATATCATGAAAAATACTCACTGGACCAGTAATAGCAGGATTCTGCAATCTTGGATCTTCCCACTGAGTAATTTTGCTATCTGAAAATTAACCAAATAAATGAGAGCATTAGTTAGAACCTATCCTAGTCTATGAAAAAAATGCTTTCAGAAAGAAGTTTCACTAGGTTTTTTCAACCATCTGCTTCTCTCTATTCATGCCCTTTTCCTCAGGTCTCAGAAGTATTTAAGAGTGGGGCAATGTTAGGGAATAATATAATTCACCCATCCACCCTGCTCACCAACACTGCTGTTTAGTTGAAAACAATCAAAAATGCAAAACTAAGTAAAGTAGACCATCTAATTCACACTTGGGTAAGCATCTGTCAATATTTCAATTATAAACCCCTGTTCCCTTAGGGATTTATAACTTGATTGTGATTTTTCACTCAATTGCAAAAAAGGCATTAGTCCCCCTTCCCTCTCACAAAAGTTAAGAAACACAATTAGCATCTACTCATTTTCGAACACTTTTTTTTGCATATATAGTGAAAACATTTTCAGTTAAGAGCCTTACATTTAACAACAGAACAATTCATAGTATGCATCATTCACACACACAAACACACACACACACACACACACACACACACACACATCAAAGCAGATCAGACAGTCCTAAAATGAGAATTAAATTAATACTGCACAAAAAATTTTCCCCATTAATTTTCTCCTAAAAGATGCAATCTCAATAGGTTCATTTTCTTTCTATCATGGTATAAGAGGTAATACAATGATGTTGTAGATTGCTAGTTATGTGGAACTAGAAGGGTCTGATCTATAGATCTTTATAGAGAAGGGGGAAAAAAACTACATTAAGATGTTCTTGAGGTTCCATGAAATCCAAGCAAATCAAAAAGGCTGGTAAAAATTCCAGCAAGAGGCAGTTGAAACAATCCTGGGCTTGGAGTCAGGAAAGCATATACCAAAATCTAGGCTCTGACACTTAAAAGCTGTGTGTTCTTGGATCCCTCACCCAAACTCTATATGGTTGGGAAATATCCTAAGACTTATATATTAAATCATTGGATGTGTTGTGAATTTTTTGTATTTGTATTTTTTTTTTTTAGTATTTTGTATCTGCAAACTGTACTGGTAGGTTTTTATTTAACATTCCATTAATCACCAAGTATTTATTAAGCATTAATTTTGTGCCAGTCGCTGGCACAATTTAGAATCACTACATACTTAGCTTCTTGTGCTATCAAGGAATATTTCATCGAATGGCCTTTTCTCAGTTCGTACCCCTTCTCACTTCTCCACAGCATAGAAAATGTTAATCATTATATTTGTTTGTACCTTTGTTTTTATCTCTAGAATTTAGCACAGTACCTAGAACATAGTGAACATTTATTAAATTCTCTCATTCTGTGTATTTCTCTTCTCTGGGTTTGCATGACACTCTTTATTCTTGTCATACCTATTATCTGTCTGACCTTTCCTTCTCAGTCCCCTTTATTGGTTAATCATCAATCCTATGACCCTCGAATCGGGACATAACCTCAGACCTGTGTCCTGAGCGTTTTTCCCTCTACACTTTCTCTCTTGGTTTTCTTCGGCAGATATAATGATCACTTCTATTTGGATGACTGCCAGAGGCTGAGTTTAGCATCACCAACTGCCTACCAGACATTTTGAAATGGATGTCGCATAAGTCATCTCAAACTAAACAGAACTCATGCTATTTACCCTTCTCTTCCACAAATCATCCACATTCTCCACCTTGGTGGAAGTCTTCAATTTTCCTTCTCTTACTCCATAAATCCAATCAGCTGCTACACTGCTCTTCCTACCTCTACAACACTGCCTTTCTTCCTACCCAAGGCCACCACCCTGATCCACATGCTCCTCAACTCTTGTCTAAACTATTCCAACAACCTCCTTATTGGTCTCCCTGCTTTCAAACTCTCCTCTCTCCAAATACATCCTCAATATAGCTACCAAAATGATCTTCCTAAACAGTAGAACCGACCATGTTACTGACCCTACTCAATAAATTCCAATGGTTTCCTTTCACCCGTGGGATCAATTAATCTGTTTGGAATTCAAGAGCTCTTCACAATCTGACCCCCAACTTACCTTTTCAGTCTTATTATATATGATTCTCCTTCACATGTATTAAAATCCAGCCAGAATTACTATATTAAAGTTTCTCATACACAATACTCAAACGCCTGCCCACATGCCTTTATATTGGCCGTTCTCCATGCTAGCAACACATGCATATCCTTCCCAAATCTACCTCTCAGAACCCCCACTTTCCATCAGAAACTTAAATGCCAGCTTCTATATTAGGCCTTTCATGATTCTCCCCACCTACTAGTGCATTCCTCCTGAAAAATGGCCTTGTACCTCTTCTGTATATCGATATAAACATATATGCATATGTAACTATGTATGTGTGTGTGTATGTTTATCACCCTTGGTAGAATGTAAGTTTCTTTATGAGAGGCACTGTTTTACTCTCAGATCTTTATCCACAATGTTGGGTACACAGTAGGTAATTAATAAATGCTTATGGCTTGATAGATATGTAGGTTGAAGTGGGAAAAGGTAGATTTGAATGATTTTATTTCCTGAGTATCCTGTAGGCAGATCCAAAGTATTATTTGGTAAATAAGAATCTCAATGAATCTTAGAATAAATATGTATTTTACAAAAGGTGCATTGTTTTTTAATTAATGGATATTTTAAAGATCAAAAAAACTTTGATAAAATCTCTGATTATTTTGAATTGTTGTGATTTGCCTTCACGTAGGCAATGACATTTCTGCAATGCTATGGTATTCCCTGAAGGGAATCTCTGTTTCCTGTTTTATGTAATGAGAGGCCTTAACAGAGTAACAGCAGCCAATATAAGAAGATAGAGCACAAAATAAAAAAGACAAATAGAATACATATGAAAGGAAAGCGTTGTTCGTTTGGACCTGCATAGTTAATTGGATTGGCACAAATGGAACAATACTTTTGATGAAGAAAATTTTTTTAAAAATTCAGGCTTTTAGAGCAAGTTTTTACGAGGCTATAACATTCATTAGAAAACATTTTTAATTAGACTAATTAAATTTTAACATATTTTAATTAAAATATTTTGCTAGTTCCTAATTATTTGAAACTAATTTCCCAGTTTCAATATTAATCTAGAACTTCTACTTCTCAACTTGTTTCTGATACTTGCTTTATCAGAATTGTTCATTAATTCTGTCAATAAAAGAAAGAAAAAGTAGAGGAATATGATGAAGCTTATCTTCCTATTTGTCAACCAGACTTGTAAAAGACTTGATAGAAGGTTCTAAAAGAGGATTAATTAAGTTGTAATACAGTGGAAAGATCAGTGAATTTAAAGTCAAGAAGACCTGAGTATGAATTCTAGAGAGTCTGAATCCTGACTCTGCCACTATTTCAGTTATCTTTCTGCCCTCATATATGTGAATTATTATTTGTTGGTAAATATTCAATTGCTACACACGTCATCTTTGAGAAGAAAGATGATGCCACAAGTAATAGAATCCTTATGAGTTAAATCTTAAGACGTGTATATACAATGGATAGTCATAAATGGGTGGTGTGAATTATGCTTTTCATTCCAAGTTTTTAAGTCATATTTTTCAGGAAAACTAGAAGATAACTAGACATTAAATGGGAGTAAATTGGCATACAAATTACTGCTTCCTAACCAAAATAAAAATGCATCTTGTGGTTAGGGGAGGGTGGCACTGCACAGAACAAAATGCTTAGACTTGTTCCTTGCCCTCTAGAGGCTTCAAATCACTCTGAAAACCTTTCTGAAGAATCGAAGGTAAAGATAAACAATGGAAAGAAAAGGACAAAACACTGACAAAGGTGGGAAGGCTATTTAGAAAGCTGTACAATTCTTAAAAACAAAGAAAACACTATTCACCTATTAGGCAATGGAAATAAATTTATGCATTTGCTACTTAAAGGGGAAAATGAATACTTTAGCAAGAGTGGCATCATAGTCCAGCACAGGACCACAGACAATTACCAACTCCTGTACATACAATAAAACTGTTAATTTATATTAAATTGGCATAAAAGCCAGTCTAAATTTGATAGATTAAATTATGGAATTTTAAAGAAAGTATAGTTTTACTGTACCTTAGTACTGTTATTTACTGTACTTTCGTTACTTTCATGTACAGTGCCTAGCAGAGTACATTGCACATAGTAGGTACCTTCAGGAATGTTGAATAAAAGCAGCATATATAGTGACTAAAAAGAGGCTAAAAAAGTGCTGCCAAGTAGAGTCCTTACAGGGATAAGTCTGAATGATTTAAAGAAGGATAAATTTATAAATGAGATGTTACTAAAACACTCAAGGTATTCCAAATTTTTTAAAAAGTAGTTTTAAACATTAACTATTCTAATTTATTTACATGTTAATTGATTTTGCAAAATTTCTTTTTATAGACAGTAAATTTTGGTGTGACCTCCATCTGAACACAAACTGCATTATTAGCAGAATCCAAATGAATGACCACTAGGAAGACTGTAAGTTGCAGAATAGCTATATTGCTAGAGGTACTTTCTTCAGTGAGACTTCCCTCCCAGCTTGAATTTTTATTTTCTTTCCGTAAGCAAACTAGGCCATCTTTTGCTTCATTTCTTACCTAGCCTTAAATCACTGAATGGGTGTTGCCTCAGTTAAAGTGAGACTTGGGAAAGATCTTGGCTTAAGAAGGCCAAGGCTCCCATTGTATCTGGAATCATATCTAGTCATCCTGACCTATGTTTTGCCACTAGACTCAGGTGACCTTGGAGGAGACAGTGAGGTTGATGACTTTGCATAGTCCTGCCTCACTTAAATCCAATTCAGTTTGAAGTCAAGACATCACTTTCCTGATGTCATTGGTTCTCTTCAAAACAAAGAACAAACAATAACAATGCAAAACAATGGTACAAAATCTTTGAGGGTGATTAAAATAGTATTTCAGTATCATCAGAGGAACAGAAAGTCTTGGTGAGGTTTCTGGGGCTACTTAGTTGAAATTCAACACAGAAACTTTTTGTTGGTACTAGAATATTATTCCCAAAGAGAAGGGTCAAGAAATAGATTGATTAAATCATCTTAAAATGACTTCTGATGATTGAGTATAAGAAGGGGGAAAAAAGGAGTGATATCTGTAATGTGTTTTCTAAAAAGAAAAAACATATAATGATTTCCACTTCTTATAAACTTGGCTAGTGGTGAGGAAACTGATTAAAGGACAAATGGGTCTATGCTGGATTACTGAGGTGATATAAGCAAAGAACATATGGAATTTCTTTAGCTGTCAGTTTAGCACTAGGGTACCAAACTGGTGCCACTTGAACGTCGATTGGTACCACCATATCAATATATGGAGGCAGCAATTTTGTCACACTGAGCAAGACGAGTTTAAGTTTTTCCTTGGACATTTACTATGACTCAGGTCTAGTATTCAACCTAGCTAGCTTCAATTTTCTCTTCTATGAGGAGAATCATAATAATAGCATCTCCCTCTAAGGACTGCTGTGAGGATAGAATAAGTCTATACACATAAAGCAAATTACAAATCTTAAAGTTACATATAGACCTATATGTCTATATGTTATGTATGATTATTGTTATGTTGTTGTGTTCCATTTTTAAACTTTATTTAAGATATTTGTAATGATTATGAACTTTTTACTGAACACAGAAATTATAATGCATATCAGAGGTAAACTCTTATAGGGGAACATTTTTATTTTTAGTGGAAACTGATAGTATAACCCAGAGAAGTGCTCCCTTGTTTTTTATTTATATATTTTCTCAGGAAGTCAGTCATGCCAGCAAAGATGAGCTTATATCAAATTTTGTCAACCATAAAATCATAAATGAATAGCTTTTTAGAAGGATATGGGGCTATGTGGGGGGCTGAATATTCATTTTTTTTTAATCAAGCATTTATAATTTCATTGTAGCAGTTTTAGCTTCATTGTATAATTCTGGAAAATAAGAAAAATTAACATTTTTACCTACATTCAAATGAAAAAAACATCAAAGTAAGCTTAAAAACTTCAGATATCCAATTTCAACCAAAAAGTCAAAAATTAAAAGTTACAATTTAATTAAAGGGTAGTCACTTTAGTTTTCAGGATTATAAAATTCTTGGTCTCTGTTGGTTTCATTCAGATATTAAATAAAGGCACTTCTGGCACATCCATAGACCAATAAATTCCTTGGTACTACAAGTGGCAAAATGCCATCTCAACTGGGAAAAGAAAAAAAGGGGAGCCTCCTATTTACATAAAAAACCCTACATTTGATCTTACACTAAAATTATATTTGACACCCTTTTTTTTCAGGTTACAACATGTGTGCTTTAAAATGGAAACCGAAAAATTATCTATTTGCCCGAAGACTTCAAATTTTGTATTTAATCCAATTTCTCCTTCGTGAATTTATTTTCCCCTCAGAGGCAATAAGGAATTTATGAAGATTAGCTCATAAAAAGGGACTCCTCACGCACACAAAAAAAGCCTTGGGCTAAGAGCACTTTTTTATTAGTTTAATTTTAAATTCAAACGAAAAACCACACGAGTGACCTAAGATGCTGTAACAAAAGTCTACATGAAACATTGACACTAGGACTTCGGTAAGAGAACTAGGTATAGCTTAACAGTGGGTGCAAGAAAAAACATGCTACAAATAGAAAATAAGGTCAGAAAAGGTAATATGTCACAAGAGTGTTTAAAGCAATGATTTTATTTAAACTCAACCATGCTCCTTTTCTGTCACTGCTTATGTAGAGACTTGTGGCAAAATCATTTCTAATCTTATTTTCTATTAGTATGGTGTATTTTAATTTATTAAAAGCATATAAGCCATGGAGTCATCAACAACAACAAAATTCAAATAAATCAATAAATGATAAAATTGTTAATGCGTCACAAGGTCCAAGTGGGAACAAAGCTGATGAGCCAATTAACCACACACTTTTGGTGAATATACGATACCGTAGGAGGGCACTAAGTCTCTGGTATCATTTTCTCCACATATCAACACCTGGCTTCCTAAATGAAGAGTAAAGTTATAAAGCTTTTGCTATAATATTTAACTTACGTCCCTTTTGTCTACAGTCAAAACATTTTTATCAATAGAGATTACTTACTATGATCTATATAAAAAGTTCGGCCATCCAAGTGTATCCTTTCTTCCCAACCGGGCTAGTATCAAAAAAAAAGACAAAATAAATATTAGTTAGCAGCGCCCTCCCCCCCATCCTGAACCTCCTAAAATAACATGCCCCTCCACCCCTGGGGGGGAGGGGGAACAACCAAACACATCTCTCTACCAGCATCCATTCTCAGTTCCAAACATATTCTTATTCTCTTCCTCTGGTAAAGTGATATTTTGCATAAGAATCAAGGACATACAAAGGATTCAATTAGATTATGGGTATTTCTAAAAGAAACTACCATCTGCTCACCAGGGCTTAATGCAATGGACCTAGGATCACACAAAGTTGGAAAAATGGGAATCTGTGCTTGTCCTTTAAAAAGAAGACTACTGGAAAAGGGGATTAGTCAAACACTACAGAAAAGTCGGGTTTGGAGCTACTTGTTTAATGAATTCTAACACTTAGAGAGTTCCAGCATAGGCTCTAGAACATTTCTGGCCTCACGTTGGGCCAATGAGGTAAGAGTTCTAGCTCCCATAAGAGGTTTTTAAATGTTCATTTAGCTCAGGAAACAACATAAATGGCAGCATCTATTGGTTGTAAGAACACGGTTTTCAGAAATATTTGTCTCTCAGTAAGGGGTGGCTTTCTTCAGCTGTGGGGAGATGGAGGGGGGTCATGTTGAAGGTGTCATTCCAAATCTAATTTAGAGTAGTATACAGTGCAACTCCCACTCAGGCTCCAAAAGCGAACAAAATAAGCTCAATCTATAAACATGCACCAAAGGTTAAAAAAACTCTTTAAATATCTGCAGGCTAATTTGCATAATTATATTACATGATTACATAATTCAAGAAACCTTCCTTAATTACTTCTTATGTGCACCCTTCCCCCAACTGCTTTTCATAGGTTTGTTTCAATGATTTTAATCAAGGCTTTAGATGGAAGGAAGCCGTTGCTAGAGGAACAAAGCAAAAGAAGCCCTCAGCTGTAAGGGAAACCGTCTTTTTGTACAATCTGCTTACAAAGACCTAGGGAAGCCTACCTTTCACAAGTGGTTGGCTAATTCCGGAATGTCTTTTCAGCTACACTGGGGTAACGTGCTATAATTCTAATCATGTCACATGACTTCTATAGACAGATCACAGCTAAACACTGAATTCTGTTAAGAATGAAAACCAAAAAATAAATAGCACTGGAAAGGAGTAGGGTGGGGGAAGAGTGTGAGTGATGCATGTGTTTAAAAGAACACGAAATGGATACTTAGAATTAGCAAAACCAATACTCACAGGAAGAGGACCCAAATCATTAGGATTCAAAGATGCCTTTGATCGTAAATGTACTGGAAATTTCAGTCGTGGATCTTCCTGGAATGAGAATGTGAAAGAATGTAAAATAGGGCCAAGAACTATTTGTACGTGGTCACTGGCTGTCCATTTTTGGGGATATGAAGTCCAGGCTAATGAAGGTATATTTGGTATCAGTCCTGCATCATCTCTGTATAGGGAATGGGAGAATCTCTCCTCCTTCTCCTTGCCTTTGGGTCCCTCTTCCACAAACAAAATACTCCATTTTCTATCTCCATCTTCCATCGTACAGGGCTAGAATGTATTTCGTTTGCATTTCTGCCTCAGTATCCTTGATTTTCTTCAAAACTCAGCTGAAGTGTCACAGAAAAACCTTACCTAACTTCACCCTTCCCACTCCTTGGGCTACATATTCTTTCCCCAAACTACCTCCTATTCATTTTGTATACATTTATCTATGTGTGTCTGTCTCTCCTATCAGAATGTAAGTTCTTTGAATGCAGGTATGTTTTTACTTTTGTCTTTGTGTTTTATGTATATATCACAGTGCCTGATATCTAGCAGTCCTTAAAAACTGAGCACCACTTATTTGATTTACTTACTTACAATGCACAAGGTAGCATTAGTATATAGACCAACGGTCTATTCCTGTCTACTGTAGGTGGGCAGGCAAAGGAGGAGGAATTAATATAAGCACAGAATTTAAGAATGGCTGGATCTTGATGGTTTATCTAGTAGAAACCAAATTGAACAGGAATCTCCTTAATGACAGCTCAGATCAAGTCATCCAGTTTCTTCTTTAAAAACTCTCATCAAGGAAAACCACTTTGCCATCTAAGGCTTGTTGCTGTTGTTTGGTTGGATCTGACTCTGTGACCCCATTTGGGGCTTTCTTGGCAAAGATACTGGAGTGGTTTGCCATTTCCTTCTCCAGCTCATTTTACATATTAGTAAACTGAGGCAAACAGGGTTAAGTGACTTGCCAAGGGTCACAAAGCTAGTAAGTATCTGAAGCTGGATTTGAACTCCAGAAGATACTGGTACTCTTATCCACTGTTACACCTAGTTGCCTTTAAAGGTTAGCTTTAGATATTTATAGATCATTCATCCAAGAGGGACCTCAGAGGCCATCTACTCCAGCCCTGTCATTTTTCAGATGAGGGAACTGAGGCCTAGAGGGAGTTAAGTGACTTGCCCAAGGTCCCATCTTCGGTGAAGTACCAGAGATGAGATTTGAACCTCCAAATTATAACTCTACAGCCAATGTTCTTTTCACCACACTACAATGAAGTGCTATCATACGAGAGAAGTATCAAATTTCTTCTTGGTTCCAGGGGGCAGAACTAGGAAGAATGGGTGGAAATTGTAATGAGTAACAAGATAAGGGAAAATTTCCTAACAATCAAAACTGTCCAAAAATACATTGTGCTGCCTCGTGAAGTAATTGGTTCTTCCTCATTAAAGATCTTTCAGCAGATAACCACTTTCAGGGGGTTTTATAGAGGGAATTTCTGGCCAGATACATTTTGGGCAAAATAACCTGGAACTTTCCTTCCTACTTAAGAATCTGGGATTACAGGGATTTCTCTTACTTGAAGGAGCACTTCTATGGACTTCATTTCCCTCCCCACTAGGAAGCCAAGAAAAAACGTGCAAAGGGTCAAAGAAGCTCTCCATTGCTTCTAGGATCAAATATAAGTCCCCGGTTTAGTTTTTAAAGCCCTTCAAAAAAATCTTGTCTTCACCTCTTTTTTCAGACTTACTCTACATTACTCCCTCACCCACCCTCTTCAGTCTTGCCAAACTGGCCTGTGTTCTCTTCCTCACACACAAAACAATGACATCCATCTCCATATCCCTCCACTGGCCATTCTCTCTGACTGGAATGTACTCACTCCTTACTTCTGCCTTACAGAATTCTCTTCCTTTGAAACACAGTTAAAGCATCACCTTTTATGTAAAGCTCTTCCCTCCAATTTCTAGTGCCCTTCCACTCTATCTTGTATTCTATTCACTTTATGTTTACTCTGAAAATATTTACATATAATGCATGTGCACACATACACACATCTATATATGCGTATACACACACAGAGGTATATATACATAAATATTTGTTTCCCTTTTGGAAATTCCCCACGAATTGGGGGTTGTTTCATTCATTGTACTTGTATCCCCAACACTTAGCACCTGGCATAAAAGAGGTTCTTATAAATGCTTGCTTTTGATTGAGATATCCAAGTCATAATGGCTTCAAGATCTATTGGCCGATGATTGCAAAACCGCTTTGGAGACGTGGCCCAAAATCTCTCTCAGCAGGTGTTGTAGCTTCTTTTTCCTCAGTAGCCACAGTTACTGAAGACTCTCCCCAAAAGACAATTCTTAACAATAAATTCTCTGGACTGGTCAAATGTTTCAATATCAGAGAGATAGGTTGTTTTTTTTATCAACGGAAATGATTTTAAAGAACATACATTATCATCTCTGTTATTTTTTCAATACTAACAAACTTTATTCATCAACAGCACACAAGCATTAGTTTATATCAACTACTTAGTCTTTCTTTTTAAAATTTAAAAAAATGTTTAGTTCCAAATTCTACCCCTTCTTCTACTCCTTTCCCCACCCACTGAGAGGCAACAAATAAAATGCCCATCACACATATAAAGTCAGCATAGCCATCTCTCTTGCTGCTGTACCTGAAGGACCACTGGGCCTTTTCATCTGACCTATCTCTATCTCTCAGGATGTAAACTACTTAACAGTAGGATTTCTCTGATTTTTGTACTTGTATCCTCAGCACTTGCCACACCATGCTTATTACCTTCTTCCTGTGCTTAATAAATAACTTTTATTCATTCTTCCTATTCTAAAATGTTATAAAGAACTGTGTTTTGATTTATTTATACATTAGTGCTCCCTAAAAAGAATTCCAGCTCTAGCTTCCAAAAGTCTGGGTTCATAGACTGTTTCAAGAACAGTTTCCTCATTGTTGCATTACTTTTTAAAAATAATACTAAACAAAAATCCCCAGACCTCCAAATACTACAAAGAAAAAAATACTCAACAGAAGATTAACCAAGTTTTATAGATTAAATCTTCATTTCTGCTCCTTTTAGAAGATGGACTCAAAAATATCTTACATTTTTCAGGAGAGTCTGAAAAGACTATAACTAAGAAAAA
>JAQQSV010000430.1:68112-136323 GCA_028646515.1 Pseudochirops corinnae
TGCAGATCCTATACATGATCGCACGCCACCATGGGGGGGGGGGAAGGGAGGGGAGAAAATCTGAAACTCAAGTGATTGTGGAACTGAATCTTGTAAATTAAAAGTAAATGAGTAAATAAAAAAAAATTTAAAAAAAAAAAAGAATAGAGGGTCAAACCCAATCTCCTGTGATTTGAAAGCTTTGCTCATTCTCTATGGTTTTTTCTTAGTTATAGTCTTTTCAGACTCTCCTGAAAAATGTAAGATATTTTTGAGTCCATCTTCTAAAAGGAGCAGAAATGAAGATTTAATCTATAAAACTTGGTTAATCTTCTGTTGAGTATTTTTTTCTTTGTAGTATTTGGAGGTCTGGGGATTTTTGTTTAGTATTATTTTTAAAAAGTAATGCAACAATGAGGAAACTGTTCTTGAAACAGTCTATGAACCCAGACTTTTGGAAGCTAGAGCTGGAATTCTTTTTAGGGAGCACTAATGTATAAATAAATCAAAACACAGTTCTTTATAACATTTTAGAATAGGAAGAATGAATAAAAGTTATTTATTAAGCACAGGAAGAAGGTAATAAGCATGGTGTGGCAAGTGCTGAGGATACAAGTACAAAAATCAGAGAAATCCTACTGTTAAGTAGTTTACATCCTGAGAGATAGAGATAGGTCAGATGAAAAGGCCCAGTGGTCCTTCAGGTACAGCAGCAAGAGAGATGGCTATGCTGACTTTATATGTGTGATGGGCATTTTATTTGTTGCCTCTCAGTGGGTGGGGAAAGGAGTAGAAGAAGGGGTAGAATTTGGAACTAAACATTTTTTTAAATTTTAAAAAGAAAGACTAAGTAGTTGATATAAACTAATGCTTGTGTGCTGTTGATGAATAAAGTTTGTTAGTATTGAAAAAATAACAGAGATGATAATGTATGTTCTTTAAAATCATTTCCGTTGATAAAAAAAACAACCTATCTCTCTGATATTGAAACATTTGACCAGTCCAGAGAATTTATTGTTAAGAATTGTCTTTTGGGGAGAGTCTTCAGTAACTGTGGCTACTGAGGAAAAAGAAGCTACAACACCTGCTGAGAGAGATTTTGGGCCACGTCTCCAAAGCGGTTTTGCAATCATCGGCCAATAGATCTTGAAGCCATTATGACTTGGATATCTCAATCAAAAGCAAGCATTTATAAGAACCTCTTTTATGCCAGGTGCTAAGTGTTGGGGATACAAGTACAATGAATGAAACAACCCCCAATTCGTGGGGAATTTCCAAAAGGGAAACAAATATTTATGTATATATACCTCTGTGTGTGTATACGCATATATAGATGTGTGTATGTGTGCACATGCATTATATGTAAATATTTTCAGAGTAAACATAAAGTGAATAGAATACAAGATAGAGTGGAAGGGCACTAGAAATTGGAGGGAAGAGCTTTACATAAAAGGTGATGCTTTAACTGTGTTTCAAAGGAAGAGAATTCTGTAAGGCAGAAGTAAGGAGTGAGTACATTCCAGTCAGAGAGAATGGCCAGTGGAGGGATATGGAGATGGATGTCATTGTTTTGTGTGTGAGGAAGAGAACACAGGCCAGTTTGGCAAGACTGAAGAGGGTGGGTGAGGGAGTAATGTAGAGTAAGTCTGAAAAAAGAGGTGAAGACAAGATTTTTTTGAAGGGCTTTAAAAACTAAACCGGGGACTTATATTTGATCCTAGAAGCAATGGAGAGCTTCTTTGACCCTTTGCACGTTTTTTCTTGGCTTCCTAGTGGGGAGGGAAATGAAGTCCATAGAAGTGCTCCTTCAAGTAAGAGAAATCCCTGTAATCCCAGATTCTTAAGTAGGAAGGAAAGTTCCAGGTTATTTTGCCCAAAATGTATCTGGCCAGAAATTCCCTCTATAAAACCCCCTGAAAGTGGTTATCTGCTGAAAGATCTTTAATGAGGAAGAACCAATTACTTCACGAGGCAGCACAATGTATTTTTGGACAGTTTTGATTGTTAGGAAATTTTCCCTTATCTTGTTACTCATTACAATTTCCACCCATTCTTCCTAGTTCTGCCCCCTGGAACCAAGAAGAAATTTGATACTTCTCTCGTATGATAGCACTTCATTGTAGTGTGGTGAAAAGAACATTGGCTGTAGAGTTATAATTTGGAGGTTCAAATCTCATCTCTGGTACTTCACCGAAGATGGGACCTTGGGCAAGTCACTTAACTCCCTCTAGGCCTCAGTTCCCTCATCTGAAAAATGACAGGGCTGGAGTAGATGGCCTCTGAGGTCCCTCTTGGATGAATGATCTATAAATATCTAAAGCTAACCTTTAAAGGCAACTAGGTGTAACAGTGGATAAGAGTACCAGTATCTTCTGGAGTTCAAATCCAGCTTCAGATACTTACTAGCTTTGTGACCCTTGGCAAGTCACTTAACCCTGTTTGCCTCAGTTTACTAATATGTAAAATGAGCTGGAGAAGGAAATGGCAAACCACTCCAGTATCTTTGCCAAGAAAGCCCCAAATGGGGTCACAGAGTCAGATCCAACCAAACAACAGCAACAAGCCTTAGATGGCAAAGTGGTTTTCCTTGATGAGAGTTTTTAAAGAAGAAACTGGATGACTTGATCTGAGCTGTCATTAAGGAGATTCCTGTTCAATTTGGTTTCTACTAGATAAACCATCAAGATCCAGCCATTCTTAAATTCTGTGCTTATATTAATTCCTCCTCCTTTGCCTGCCCACCTACAGTAGACAGGAATAGACCGTTGGTCTATATACTAATGCTACCTTGTGCATTGTAAGTAAGTAAATCAAATAAGTGGTGCTCAGTTTTTAAGGACTGCTAGATATCAGGCACTGTGATATATACATAAAACACAAAGACAAAAGTAAAAACATACCTGCATTCAAAGAACTTACATTCTGATAGGAGAGACAGACACACATAGATAAATGTATACAAAATGAATAGGAGGTAGTTTGGGGAAAGAATATGTAGCCCAAGGAGTGGGAAGGGTGAAGTTAGGTAAGGTTTTTCTGTGACACTTCAGCTGAGTTTTGAAGAAAATCAAGGATACTGAGGCAGAAATGCAAACGAAATACATTCTAGCCCTGTACGATGGAAGATGGAGATAGAAAATGGAGTATTTTGTTTGTGGAAGAGGGACCCAAAGGCAAGGAGAAGGAGGAGAGATTCTCCCATTCCCTATACAGAGATGATGCAGGACTGATACCAAATATACCTTCATTAGCCTGGACTTCATATCCCCAAAAATGGACAGCCAGTGACCACGTACAAATAGTTCTTGGCCCTATTTTACATTCTTTCACATTCTCATTCCAGGAAGATCCACGACTGAAATTTCCAGTACATTTACGATCAAAGGCATCTTTGAATCCTAATGATTTGGGTCCTCTTCCTGTGAGTATTGGTTTTGCTAATTCTAAGTATCCATTTCGTGTTCTTTTAAACACATGCATCACTCACACTCTTCCCCCACCCTACTCCTTTCCAGTGCTATTTATTTTTTGGTTTTCATTCTTAACAGAATTCAGTGTTTAGCTGTGATCTGTCTATAGAAGTCATGTGACATGATTAGAATTATAGCACGTTACCCCAGTGTAGCTGAAAAGACATTCCGGAATTAGCCAACCACTTGTGAAAGGTAGGCTTCCCTAGGTCTTTGTAAGCAGATTGTACAAAAAGACGGTTTCCCTTACAGCTGAGGGCTTCTTTTGCTTTGTTCCTCTAGCAACGGCTTCCTTCCATCTAAAGCCTTGATTAAAATCATTGAAACAAACCTATGAAAAGCAGTTGGGGGAAGGGTGCACATAAGAAGTAATTAAGGAAGGTTTCTTGAATTATGTAATCATGTAATATAATTATGCAAATTAGCCTGCAGATATTTAAAGAGTTTTTTTAACCTTTGGTGCATGTTTATAGATTGAGCTTATTTTGTTCGCTTTTGGAGCCTGAGTGGGAGTTGCACTGTATACTACTCTAAATTAGATTTGGAATGACACCTTCAACATGACCCCCCTCCATCTCCCCACAGCTGAAGAAAGCCACCCCTTACTGAGAGACAAATATTTCTGAAAACCGTGTTCTTACAACCAATAGATGCTGCCATTTATGTTGTTTCCTGAGCTAAATGAACATTTAAAAACCTCTTATGGGAGCTAGAACTCTTACCTCATTGGCCCAACGTGAGGCCAGAAATGTTCTAGAGCCTATGCTGGAACTCTCTAAGTGTTAGAATTCATTAAACAAGTAGCTCCAAACCCGACTTTTCTGTAGTGTTTGACTAATCCCCTTTTCCAGTAGTCTTCTTTTTAAAGGACAAGCACAGATTCCCATTTTTCCAACTTTGTGTGATCCTAGGTCCATTGCATTAAGCCCTGGTGAGCAGATGGTAGTTTCTTTTAGAAATACCCATAATCTAATTGAATCCTTTGTATGTCCTTGATTCTTATGCAAAATATCACTTTACCAGAGGAAGAGAATAAGAATATGTTTGGAACTGAGAATGGATGCTGGTAGAGAGATGTGTTTGGTTGTTCCCCCTCCCCCCCAGGGGTGGAGGGGCATGTTATTTTAGGAGGTTCAGGATGGGGGGGAGGGCGCTGCTAACTAATATTTATTTTGTCTTTTTTTTTGATACTAGCCCGGTTGGGAAGAAAGGATACACTTGGATGGCCGAACTTTTTATATAGATCATAGTAAGTAATCTCTATTGATAAAAATGTTTTGACTGTAGACAAAAGGGACGTAAGTTAAATATTATAGCAAAAGCTTTATAACTTTACTCTTCATTTAGGAAGCCAGGTGTTGATATGTGGAGAAAATGATACCAGAGACTTAGTGCCCTCCTACGGTATCGTATATTCACCAAAAGTGTGTGGTTAATTGGCTCATCAGCTTTGTTCCCACTTGGACCTTGTGACGCATTAACAATTTTATCATTTATTGATTTATTTGAATTTTGTTGTTGTTGATGACTCCATGGCTTATATGCTTTTAATAAATTAAAATACACCATACTAATAGAAAATAAGATTAGAAATGATTTTGCCACAAGTCTCTACATAAGCAGTGACAGAAAAGGAGCATGGTTGAGTTTAAATAAAATCATTGCTTTAAACACTCTTGTGACATATTACCTTTTCTGACCTTATTTTCTATTTGTAGCATGTTTTTTCTTGCACCCACTGTTAAGCTATACCTAGTTCTCTTACCGAAGTCCTAGTGTCAATGTTTCATGTAGACTTTTGTTACAGCATCTTAGGTCACTCGTGTGGTTTTTCGTTTGAATTTAAAATTAAACTAATAAAAAAGTGCTCTTAGCCCAAGGCTTTTTTTGTGTGCGTGAGGAGTCCCTTTTTATGAGCTAATCTTCATAAATTCCTTATTGCCTCTGAGGGGAAAATAAATTCACGAAGGAGAAATTGGATTAAATACAAAATTTGAAGTCTTCGGGCAAATAGATAATTTTTCGGTTTCCATTTTAAAGCACACATGTTGTAACCTGAAAAAAAAGGGTGTCAAATATAATTTTAGTGTAAGATCAAATGTAGGGTTTTTTATGTAAATAGGAGGCTCCCCTTTTTTTCTTTTCCCAGTTGAGATGGCATTTTGCCACTTGTAGTACCAAGGAATTTATTGGTCTATGGATGTGCCAGAAGTGCCTTTATTTAATATCTGAATGAAACCAACAGAGACCAAGAATTTTATAATCCTGAAAACTAAAGTGACTACCCTTTAATTAAATTGTAACTTTTAATTTTTGACTTTTTGGTTGAAATTGGATATCTGAAGTTTTTAAGCTTACTTTGATGTTTTTTTCATTTGAATGTAGGTAAAAATGTTAATTTTTCTTATTTTCCAGAATTATACAATGAAGCTAAAACTGCTACAATGAAATTATAAATGCTTGATTAAAAAAAAATGAATATTCAGCCCCCCACATAGCCCCATATCCTTCTAAAAAGCTATTCATTTATGATTTTATGGTTGACAAAATTTGATATAAGCTCATCTTTGCTGGCATGACTGACTTCCTGAGAAAATATATAAATAAAAAACAAGGGAGCACTTCTCTGGGTTATACTATCAGTTTCCACTAAAAATAAAAATGTTCCCCTATAAGAGTTTACCTCTGATATGCATTATAATTTCTGTGTTCAGTAAAAAGTTCATAATCATTACAAATATCTTAAATAAAGTTTAAAAATGGAACACAACAACATAACAATAATCATACATAACATATAGACATATAGGTCTATATGTAACTTTAAGATTTGTAATTTGCTTTATGTGTATAGACTTATTCTATCCTCACAGCAGTCCTTAGAGGGAGATGCTATTATTATGATTCTCCTCATAGAAGAGAAAATTGAAGCTAGCTAGGTTGAATACTAGACCTGAGTCATAGTAAATGTCCAAGGAAAAACTTAAACTCGTCTTGCTCAGTGTGACAAAATTGCTGCCTCCATATATTGATATGGTGGTACCAATCGACGTTCAAGTGGCACCAGTTTGGTACCCTAGTGCTAAACTGACAGCTAAAGAAATTCCATATGTTCTTTGCTTATATCACCTCAGTAATCCAGCATAGACCCATTTGTCCTTTAATCAGTTTCCTCACCACTAGCCAAGTTTATAAGAAGTGGAAATCATTATATGTTTTTTCTTTTTAGAAAACACATTACAGATATCACTCCTTTTTTCCCCCTTCTTATACTCAATCATCAGAAGTCATTTTAAGATGATTTAATCAATCTATTTCTTGACCCTTCTCTTTGGGAATAATATTCTAGTACCAACAAAAAGTTTCTGTGTTGAATTTCAACTAAGTAGCCCCAGAAACCTCACCAAGACTTTCTGTTCCTCTGATGATACTGAAATACTATTTTAATCACCCTCAAAGATTTTGTACCATTGTTTTGCATTGTTATTGTTTGTTCTTTGTTTTGAAGAGAACCAATGACATCAGGAAAGTGATGTCTTGACTTCAAACTGAATTGGATTTAAGTGAGGCAGGACTATGCAAAGTCATCAACCTCACTGTCTCCTCCAAGGTCACCTGAGTCTAGTGGCAAAACATAGGTCAGGATGACTAGATATGATTCCAGATACAATGGGAGCCTTGGCCTTCTTAAGCCAAGATCTTTCCCAAGTCTCACTTTAACTGAGGCAACACCCATTCAGTGATTTAAGGCTAGGTAAGAAATGAAGCAAAAGATGGCCTAGTTTGCTTACGGAAAGAAAATAAAAATTCAAGCTGGGAGGGAAGTCTCACTGAAGAAAGTACCTCTAGCAATATAGCTATTCTGCAACTTACAGTCTTCCTAGTGGTCATTCATTTGGATTCTGCTAATAATGCAGTTTGTGTTCAGATGGAGGTCACACCAAAATTTACTGTCTATAAAAAGAAATTTTGCAAAATCAATTAACATGTAAATAAATTAGAATAGTTAATGTTTAAAACTACTTTTTAAAAAATTTGGAATACCTTGAGTGTTTTAGTAACATCTCATTTATAAATTTATCCTTCTTTAAATCATTCAGACTTATCCCTGTAAGGACTCTACTTGGCAGCACTTTTTTAGCCTCTTTTTAGTCACTATATATGCTGCTTTTATTCAACATTCCTGAAGGTACCTACTATGTGCAATGTACTCTGCTAGGCACTGTACATGAAAGTAACGAAAGTACAGTAAATAACAGTACTAAGGTACAGTAAAACTATACTTTCTTTAAAATTCCATAATTTAATCTATCAAATTTAGACTGGCTTTTATGCCAATTTAATATAAATTAACAGTTTTATTGTATGTACAGGAGTTGGTAATTGTCTGTGGTCCTGTGCTGGACTATGATGCCACTCTTGCTAAAGTATTCATTTTCCCCTTTAAGTAGCAAATGCATAAATTTATTTCCATTGCCTAATAGGTGAATAGTGTTTTCTTTGTTTTTAAGAATTGTACAGCTTTCTAAATAGCCTTCCCACCTTTGTCAGTGTTTTGTCCTTTTCTTTCCATTGTTTATCTTTACCTTCGATTCTTCAGAAAGGTTTTCAGAGTGATTTGAAGCCTCTAGAGGGCAAGGAACAAGTCTAAGCATTTTGTTCTGTGCAGTGCCACCCTCCCCTAACCACAAGATGCATTTTTATTTTGGTTAGGAAGCAGTAATTTGTATGCCAATTTACTCCCATTTAATGTCTAGTTATCTTCTAGTTTTCCTGAAAAATATGACTTAAAAACTTGGAATGAAAAGCATAATTCACACCACCCATTTATGACTATCCATTGTATATACACGTCTTAAGATTTAACTCATAAGGATTCTATTACTTGTGGCATCATCTTTCTTCTCAAAGATGACGTGTGTAGCAATTGAATATTTACCAACAAATAATAATTCACATATATGAGGGCAGAAAGATAACTGAAATAGTGGCAGAGTCAGGATTCAGACTCTCTAGAATTCATACTCAGGTCTTCTTGACTTTAAATTCACTGATCTTTCCACTGTATTACAACTTAATTAATCCTCTTTTAGAACCTTCTATCAAGTCTTTTACAAGTCTGGTTGACAAATAGGAAGATAAGCTTCATCATATTCCTCTACTTTTTCTTTCTTTTATTGACAGAATTAATGAACAATTCTGATAAAGCAAGTATCAGAAACAAGTTGAGAAGTAGAAGTTCTAGATTAATATTGAAACTGGGAAATTAGTTTCAAATAATTAGGAACTAGCAAAATATTTTAATTAAAATATGTTAAAATTTAATTAGTCTAATTAAAAATGTTTTCTAATGAATGTTATAGCCTCGTAAAAACTTGCTCTAAAAGCCTGAATTTTTAAAAAAATTTTCTTCATCAAAAGTATTGTTCCATTTGTGCCAATCCAATTAACTATGCAGGTCCAAACGAACAACGCTTTCCTTTCATATGTATTCTATTTGTCTTTTTTATTTTGTGCTCTATCTTCTTATATTGGCTGCTGTTACTCTGTTAAGGCCTCTCATTACATAAAACAGGAAACAGAGATTCCCTTCAGGGAATACCATAGCATTGCAGAAATGTCATTGCCTACGTGAAGGCAAATCACAACAATTCAAAATAATCAGAGATTTTATCAAAGTTTTTTTGATCTTTAAAATATCCATTAATTAAAAAACAATGCACCTTTTGTAAAATACATATTTATTCTAAGATTCATTGAGATTCTTATTTACCAAATAATACTTTGGATCTGCCTACAGGATACTCAGGAAATAAAATCATTCAAATCTACCTTTTCCCACTTCAACCTACATATCTATCAAGCCATAAGCATTTATTAATTACCTACTGTGTACCCAACATTGTGGATAAAGATCTGAGAGTAAAACAGTGCCTCTCATAAAGAAACTTACATTCTACCAAGGGTGATAAACATACACACACACATACATAGTTACATATGCATATATGTTTATATCGATATACAGAAGAGGTACAAGGCCATTTTTCAGGAGGAATGCACTAGTAGGTGGGGAGAATCATGAAAGGCCTAATATAGAAGCTGGCATTTAAGTTTCTGATGGAAAGTGGGGGTTCTGAGAGGTAGATTTGGGAAGGATATGCATGTGTTGCTAGCATGGAGAACGGCCAATATAAAGGCATGTGGGCAGGCGTTTGAGTATTGTGTATGAGAAACTTTAATATAGTAATTCTGGCTGGATTTTAATACATGTGAAGGAGAATCATATATAATAAGACTGAAAAGGTAAGTTGGGGGTCAGATTGTGAAGAGCTCTTGAATTCCAAACAGATTAATTGATCCCACGGGTGAAAGGAAACCATTGGAATTTATTGAGTAGGGTCAGTAACATGGTCGGTTCTACTGTTTAGGAAGATCATTTTGGTAGCTATATTGAGGATGTATTTGGAGAGAGGAGAGTTTGAAAGCAGGGAGACCAATAAGGAGGTTGTTGGAATAGTTTAGACAAGAGTTGAGGAGCATGTGGATCAGGGTGGTGGCCTTGGGTAGGAAGAAAGGCAGTGTTGTAGAGGTAGGAAGAGCAGTGTAGCAGCTGATTGGATTTATGGAGTAAGAGAAGGAAAATTGAAGACTTCCACCAAGGTGGAGAATGTGGATGATTTGTGGAAGAGAAGGGTAAATAGCATGAGTTCTGTTTAGTTTGAGATGACTTATGCGACATCCATTTCAAAATGTCTGGTAGGCAGTTGGTGATGCTAAACTCAGCCTCTGGCAGTCATCCAAATAGAAGTGATCATTATATCTGCCGAAGAAAACCAAGAGAGAAAGTGTAGAGGGAAAAACGCTCAGGACACAGGTCTGAGGTTATGTCCCGATTCGAGGGTCATAGGATTGATGATTAACCAATAAAGGGGACTGAGAAGGAAAGGTCAGACAGATAATAGGTATGACAAGAATAAAGAGTGTCATGCAAACCCAGAGAAGAGAAATACACAGAATGAGAGAATTTAATAAATGTTCACTATGTTCTAGGTACTGTGCTAAATTCTAGAGATAAAAACAAAGGTACAAACAAATATAATGATTAACATTTTCTATGCTGTGGAGAAGTGAGAAGGGGTACGAACTGAGAAAAGGCCATTCGATGAAATATTCCTTGATAGCACAAGAAGCTAAGTATGTAGTGATTCTAAATTGTGCCAGCGACTGGCACAAAATTAATGCTTAATAAATACTTGGTGATTAATGGAATGTTAAATAAAAACCTACCAGTACAGTTTGCAGATACAAAATACTAAAAAAAAAAAATACAAATACAAAAAATTCACAACACATCCAATGATTTAATATATAAGTCTTAGGATATTTCCCAACCATATAGAGTTTGGGTGAGGGATCCAAGAACACACAGCTTTTAAGTGTCAGAGCCTAGATTTTGGTATATGCTTTCCTGACTCCAAGCCCAGGATTGTTTCAACTGCCTCTTGCTGGAATTTTTACCAGCCTTTTTGATTTGCTTGGATTTCATGGAACCTCAAGAACATCTTAATGTAGTTTTTTTCCCCCTTCTCTATAAAGATCTATAGATCAGACCCTTCTAGTTCCACATAACTAGCAATCTACAACATCATTGTATTACCTCTTATACCATGATAGAAAGAAAATGAACCTATTGAGATTGCATCTTTTAGGAGAAAATTAATGGGGAAAATTTTTTGTGCAGTATTAATTTAATTCTCATTTTAGGACTGTCTGATCTGCTTTGATGTGTGTGTGTGTGTGTGTGTGTGTGTGTGTGTGTTTGTGTGTGTGAATGATGCATACTATGAATTGTTCTGTTGTTAAATGTAAGGCTCTTAACTGAAAATGTTTTCACTATATATGCAAAAAAAAGTGTTCGAAAATGAGTAGATGCTAATTGTGTTTCTTAACTTTTGTGAGAGGGAAGGGGGACTAATGCCTTTTTTGCAATTGAGTGAAAAATCACAATCAAGTTATAAATCCCTAAGGGAACAGGGGTTTATAATTGAAATATTGACAGATGCTTACCCAAGTGTGAATTAGATGGTCTACTTTACTTAGTTTTGCATTTTTGATTGTTTTCAACTAAACAGCAGTGTTGGTGAGCAGGGTGGATGGGTGAATTATATTATTCCCTAACATTGCCCCACTCTTAAATACTTCTGAGACCTGAGGAAAAGGGCATGAATAGAGAGAAGCAGATGGTTGAAAAAACCTAGTGAAACTTCTTTCTGAAAGCATTTTTTTCATAGACTAGGATAGGTTCTAACTAATGCTCTCATTTATTTGGTTAATTTTCAGATAGCAAAATTACTCAGTGGGAAGATCCAAGATTGCAGAATCCTGCTATTACTGGTCCAGTGAGTATTTTTCATGATATATTTTTTCCTAGGTCATTCCATTGTTTCTTCCTAAGTATGCCTTTTTTTGTATATGATGACTTAACCTAATGTCCCTAGAATGACAGGATAGTTAACATTCCTCTTTCCATTCACCAAATTTTCTTCCAGTTCACTCATATGAAGCACTGTTTTTACAGGATTTCTCCACAGGAATCTGAGTAATAACATACATAAGTGTGACACTTTCCACTTTTTCCCAAGGTTTTTGCAGTCTTAAAGCTTTATGTAAATTTCATCCATATATCATTTGGTTATTATAGAATTAAAACTAAAATTAGTATTGAATTAAAACATGAGGCAAGGTAGTCAACTTTGCACTTACAGTGTGATAGACAATACTCACAGTGGACTACTTTGGAGTGGATGAAGGATAGTTGACGTTTTGCACAGGTGTCAACATTGCTCTATGCCATTAAAACCCCCAAAGTAGGTAGAAGTGAGGTAAGATACCCAAAGGCACACAACAAATTAGTGTCACGACCATGGCTATGACTCAAGTCTCCTTATGCCAGTGTTCTTTCTACTTTAACCACACTGACTTTCATCAAAGTCAACTAGATATGATCCTTTTTCCCTAAGACAGACGGACAATAACAACCCATTTATTTAGGACAGTGGTTCTCAATCTGTGGATTGCAACCCCTTTGGGGGTCGAACGACCCAAAGACACATATTGGAAAACACATATTTCCAATGGTCTTAGGGACTGAAACACTGCTCCTCTGTCCATCTCCAGGCAGGTCTGCCCACATGCAGATATACCCACATACAAGTATTAAAGGGTCGCAGCATTAGGAAGGCTGAGAACCACTGATTTAAGATATTCATTATATTAAAAAAAATTTAATTAATTTAAATATGTATATTTTGTTTAAGCAAAAGGGGGAAGAAGGGTGTTTCTTATTGAGGCACGTGAGTTCTTTAATAGGATTTCATGATTATATGGAATAATAAGTTAAAATTCACATAGCAGATCATTGTTCCAAATTGTTCTCACCTGGGCCGTATAATCTGAGCATTACAATAAGACTGAGATAGACAGGGCATATAGATTTGGTCACTGAGACTCAAAAAAGTGATTTGCCTGGTATCACAAAGCTCAGAAGTGACAAAGCCAAGACTTGAGTCTAGGCCATCTTTCTCTAAATCATTAGGTTATTACCAATTCTGTGGCTGAGTTTTGGTGGGCAAGAGAAAGATTGTCACTTGCCCTACCTAATGGTCAGAGTAAAATAAGATTATAATCATAAGAACATTTTTATTTCCCTAGGTGGTATTTTTAAAAAGAATTTGTATGGAAAGAGAACAAATGATTTGGCCCATTAAGCTATTCAGTCCAAGAAAGATAATGTGTTTTATACATTCTTCTCCAGAGGCTCTAACTCTCAGGCACTTCAGTATATCAGTAGGGCAACAGTCTCCTTCTAGGGGAAGGTGAAAACGTGTTCTTTTTCTTCCATTTGAAAAACTATCCAAGAGAGAAAAACTAATAAGAAGTGGAGGAGGATAATGATTTTTGAACTTCCCATGCATCACTCCCCACAAGAAGAAAGAACAGAAATAGCTCAACCTCCTAGTTTCCACCCACATCTAGTCAGCACCTACCAGGTTTACAAATGACTTTTTTCAGTCGAACATGTAGACAGCTAGAGTGTGTGTGTGTGTGTGTGTGTGTGTGTGTGTGTGTGGCCTGAACCACATCACGAGATAAAATTTCCGTTTCTAACACTTTCATCTTTCAATAGCAGTTTGTTCTGCAATTAATTAATGGACCTATCAGGTTCTTATCATATTATCAATGCATGTTCCAGATAAGACTGGAAGCTCCTGGAGGACAGGAGCTTAGTCTCATCCAAATATTTTATCTCCAGGTGAGGTGAAGAGATTAACCCAGTACCCTTTGCTTCTCTCTTGTCTCCTCTCTTTTCTCTCCTCTCTCCTTTCTCCCTCTCTGTCTCACACACACACACTCACACACACACACACACACACACACACACACACACACACACACACACACACATGCACAGCTATATAAAATTAGGATTCCTTAGAATATATATACACATGAATAGATTTTTCAAAGTCTATTTAAATAAATAGACTATGGGGAGTTATATACAAATACAGAGAGAACTTTAAGCCTTATGATTCATAAAGTGTTCTGAATGTTGACTCAATAAATGTAAAAATTTTCAAGTATATTATTTTCATGATCCCTATTTATAAATATCTCTTTTTCAGGCTGTTCCTTATTCCAGAGAGTTTAAGCAGAAATATGACTACTTTAGGAAGAAGTTAAAGAAACCAGTGAGTAATCCTATCTTTTTTGTATAACCCTGTATTTGTCATTTGTCCTTTGGAAGTTACCACAGCCTCATTTAGTAAGAACAATGTGATTATGACTTTTTTTAAATTATTACTCAAACTAAACCTGTTACCACATTTTAAAAACTATACTTTGATCTACTTGGTTCTTCAACTTCTGTAATTTTTTTCATAGTTAATGATAAATAAGGGTGTGAGTGTGAGTTCAATTGAAATTTTAGTTCCATTGATCTGTGAGCTCCCTGAGGGTAAAGACCATGATTTTGCCTTTGTATCCCCTTTGCTTATGATGATTAGCATGTAGTAGGTACTTGAGAAATCCTTGTGGATTGACTGAGGAGATTGGAAAAAAATTAGTGATTTTGATAAGCAATACAGTGTGCCTGTTTATTGTGAAATATAAAAATAGGTAGTAAATGTTTTCACCAAAAACCAAGCAAAAGAAAAAAAATCACTAGAATAATTAGAACTTGGGCCAAGGGCAAGAAAAACTGCCTGTTGGTTCTAAACCTCAGCTCTGTTTCTCTAACTCTTCTATGTACAACCCATTAGTTGATTTCTGTGTCAGTAGTTGGACTAAATGTAGAATTTCTATTAAAATACTAGCGGGATAAGAGCTGGACTTGTGTTACTGATTTTACAAGCAGGCTCTTTCATCTTTGTTTTCTCTGTCTCTCTTGTCTCCTTCCCTGTTTGTAGTTAGTTCCTCTCTATTTCATCCTCTCTTGTGGCTGTCCAAACAATTTTCCTTAGTCTCAAGCCATCAGAGGCTACACTTAGCCCCCTGGGGAAAGTGCATACTCCTTAACCTGGCATTTTAGGGTCTCTGTAGTTAAGTTTCCACCCTGCTTGTCCCAGCTTTCTAATTCTGCTTCCCTTCATGGATGCTGTATTCTGATTCAACCTGACCACTCATCATTCTCCGGACTCGACTTTCCATCTTTTCCCTCTGTGTATTTTCACCCTGTGCCCAAAATGCCCTCCCTTCTCATGCCTTTTAAGAATGCTTTTAAGAATCCTTAGCTCCTTTTGTTAATATGTGCCCTGAATTGAATTTTATTAGGATTTTCTTTCCTCTTTCCTGGATAATTCTCCAGCTTTGTCTCTTTTACCTTGCTCTACTTTGTGAATTCAGTTATGAAGTATCACCAGAGTAGGCCTGATTGACTGCACCCTTGTTACTTCATGCACTCAATTCTAGATTGCTGCAGCTAGGCAGGGATTGTCCAGAAATGTGCAAATTATAGCACAATTTTCACTCATCCTCAGTGTCTTTTTTTTCTGCCTCTCCTATCTCCTGCCCTCTCTTCTCTAGAATAAACAGATATTGATAAAGATATTTTGCCTGTCCTCCAAAACACAGTTTTTTAAAAGAAAATGTTGGTTTCTGTGTGCATCATTATTATGTATGTATCACCTACATTCTCTGTCATTATTTCACTTGCTGCACACTGTCTGGTGTTGACTTTATTGACAAGCCATATAAACCCTTAGGAGAAGGGTTGTTTCCCATGAGCTCTTGCTGTCAGGGTGTCCTTCATTTAGAAGTCTAAATGCATTTCATGTTCCCAGGGGACAACTGCCTTTACAGGCAATCCCCTTTGCTTCATGCTAATTAGATTTACAGTGAAGTATCTGTCAACAATAGACATCCTTCCCCACAGTTCAGGTATTGTCCTCTGCAGTAGAAAATTTGACTTGAAATCATAGACCGTGATTATTCAGACCCAAGTTTTTTTCCTTCGTTTCCCCACTGTTTTTTCTATATAAGAAATGTTTTAATTTAGGCAGATGTATATATGCTTTTGATTTATTTATTTATTTATTTTGCTTTTGGGGGGGCAATTGAGGTTAAGTGACTTGCCCATGAGGCCATATTTGAACTCAGATCCTCCTGACTCCAGGGCCGGTGCTCTCTTCCCCGGGCCACCTAGCCACCCCAATTTAATTATTTTTAATTAACAAATTTATTTTCTCAACCTCCCCCCACCACACACGTCAAACAGAATCCTTGTGATATACTCATAGCCAAGCGAAAAATAAAACAAAAATTAAAATCCTACATTAGCCATATCAAAAAAAAAAAAAAATGATGTCTCGCTCTGCACTCTGAGTTTATCTAAGGAGCTGGGTGACATGAATCATCATCAATCTTCCAGAGTAATGGTTGGCCATTGTATTGATTAGAATTCCTAAGTCTTTCAGAGACTGTCTTTTGCATTGTTGTTTTATTGTACAAATAATTCTCCTGGTTCTGCTCACTTCACTTTGTTGGCATTGGTTCACACAAGACCTCCCATGTCCCTTTCATCATTTATTGTGACATAATAGTATCCCATTATACTTATATACCATAATTTTTTCTACCTCTTTCTCAAATGAAGGCTCTCTCTCAGTTTCTCATTCTTGGCCACTACAAAAAGAGCTGTTACGATTTTTCGTACAAATGATACCCAGCAAGTTTTTTAGCAACAGCACCATGATACTGACTCAGCTAGATGGATAATTCAGATTTTACCAACATTCTCCTTTTGTTAAAGACAATTAGAGTTGGCTGTCCTTGGGGTACTAGATGGTAGAAAATGTCTGGTAAAGATAAAAAAATAGGACACTTTTTCCTTCATTCATCCTTTCTTAATAGGCAGCATATGTTAGTAATTCAGTCTGAACAGTTGTTAACGGATGCTAAATGTTTCATATCCTGATGGAGAGAAGCTTACCTTCTTTGTAGAGGAAAATCCCCAAAAGAGAGAATCTGAATGGGAACCATTCAATCACTGCCTGTTTAATCAGAGACTCTTCCACCATCCCCTCGTTGTTATCATTTTTTTCTGATGATAGATGTTTTATATCTTCTTTCATGTAGGCTGATATTCCAAATAGGTTTGAAATGAAGCTTCACAGAAATAACATATTTGAAGAATCCTATAGGAGGATCATGTCTGTGAAGAGACCTGATGTGCTGAAAGCCAGGCTGTGGATTGAATTTGAATCTGAAAAAGGCCTTGACTATGGAGGTGTGGCCAGAGAATGGTTCTTCTTGTTGTCCAAGGAGATGTTTAATCCTTATTATGGTCTCTTTGAATATTCTGCCACGTAAGTATATGGAATATATCTGAAATTTTGTCCTAATGCAGAGAGTAAATGGCTCACTACATTCATTCTGTTGGCATAGGCCCCTGAGGCATGAGTCTAGAAATTATTCTTAATCCACTTGGTGTTTTAATATGTTCAATGAAAGCCTAAAAGTGACTGATTCTTTTCTTCTCTGTGGCACTCATATAATTGAAATTGAAAAAAAGTTTCTGGTAATTATGGCATTCACACAGAGAGAAGCAATTATCATTGCTAATGTTAATTCGATAGATTTTGTCAGTGTCATGCTTCTAAAAAGGATAAAGCATTTTTACGAGCAAGAATAACCACTAAAGTCAAATTATGAGGTCTTTGGGGAACCATGCTTCAGAATACAAGTGGTAAGAAGAAAAATAATTCTTTCATAATTAAAGACTTCAGAATCCCCACTTGTCATTCCAAGTAGTCAAGTAATGATCACACTTTTAAAAGTCAGGCATAAGTGTGTGTCAGCTCAGCTAATAAAAAGATTAATACTGCTTTGAGGGCCTTGTTGGAATCATTTTTGTCCTAGGAACTTATTTGTCTCCTCCCTGACCTATATTCATATCCTTTATTTAGGCATAAGATTCATAAGTCTTCCTTGCTTTCCAGTGGCATGAAAGTTTCCAGAGGAGGTTTGCCTTTACGGGCATCCCAATTGGGTTAGAGACCCTTAGATGTATGTAAGATGAGGAGGTAGGACCAGATAGTTTTAATGGCTCCTCCAGTTTTAAATGAATGATCCAGTCAGTCAAGCAAAAAGCCTTTTTAAGCATCTGCTGTGTGCCAGATACTGAACTAGGAGCTTAAAATGCAAAGACAAAGAATGGAATGATATCTTCTCCCAGGAGAGAATATTTTGTTGTATTTTGTGTACAAGTATCAGGAAGAACAATTTATGTGTGTTCCCAGAAAGTTACTGGGTACATCCCTGAAATAAAATGGAGATTGAGCTGAATTAAGTATGTCATTTATTTTAAAGACATCTTTTTTAGATGTCTTTAAAGCCTTGAGACAGGCTTTATCCCTGTGATGATTAGAAAATCCTGGCTTCAGGTGTGTAAGCTGTGTGTCATCAACCTAGAATTCGCCTCATCTTTCTGAGTGAATGAGCATATGGGCATGTCTCAGAAGTAAGGAATTAACAAACAGATGCATTTTCTATTAATTTACAGAATACATCCAGGTAGACTGAAATTAAACAGAAAAGAATAAAAGTACTATCAGTTGACTTTTCTGTTCTGGCCTTTTGTATTTAAAAGTTGTTACATAGTTTTCTTTTCTTTACTCAAAGGGACAACTACACACTTCAAATCAATCCCAATTCAGGCCTTTGTAATGAAGATCATCTGTCCTATTTCACTTTTATTGGACGAGTAGCAGGCCTGGCAGTGTTTCATGGGAAGCTTCTAGATGGTAAGTTATTAAAAATGCTAAAGCAATGAAAATTATGTTGTATTTTAATTTTGTTCCATTAATTTTTCTGATCAGGGATCTTCTATTTTAAATAATATTTTATTTTTTCCCAAATTACATGTAAAAACAAATTTTAATCTTTATTTTAAAAAAATTCCAAGTTCCAAGTTTTCTCCTTCCTTCCCTTCCCTCCCACCTCCCTGAGACAGTAAGCAATTTCATACAGATTATACATGTGCAGTCATGCAAAACATATTTCCATATTAGTCATGTTGTGAAAGAAGACACAAGCCAAAAAAAAAGGGAAACTGAAAAATAGTATGCTTTTATATGCATTCAGACTCCATCAGCTCTTTTTCGTTTTTCATCATGAGTCTTTTGGAATTGTTTTGGCTGATCAGGTATCTTCAACTCAATCTTACATAAAGCAACAAAGCTCCTTATCATTGTCCTACAATGGAGCCACTTTCCCAAGAAGCCTAGTTATTTTGATATTAGGTTTATAGTGTCTATACACATTTTAAATAAAATTCCAGTTCCATAAAATTAGAGTACAGCATACCAATAGGACTATCGATTATGAGCTAGGAAGGTCGTTAGCGGTCATCTACTTCACATGTTCATTTTGCAGATGGAAGACCAGGAAGCATAAGTGACTTAGCTAAGGTCACATGGGTAGGAAGTAGCAGTATGATTTTAACTAGCTCCTCCAACCCCCAATCCATTCTTCTTTTGACTGTGCTATATTGCTTCTTATTTAGACTTAATCTCTCCTCTTCCCCCCTAAAAAAAAGATTTCTTTCTTTCAATAACTAGATTGGTGACAGATGGAAAAGCTAATGAAAAAGTTAATTCTAAATGACCTAATCTTTCTAATATCATGCCTATGCTCCATTTAATTAATTAAAATTTCTAAATGTGACTAGATAATAAATAATTTCAGGTAATTTTGTGACCTAGCTAACTATGGAATCATAGTGGTCGATAGATAACAGGACACAAATGGGTCAAGATCTTATTTTGGTTAGATGGGCATCTAATACTTTGGGGGCTTAAAGATCTGAATATTGAAAAAATAATTTTCTTCAGAGAAAATCATGGAAATTATCAGCCAAGAAAGGAAAACCAAGCACTTTTAAAGTATTTCAGAATTTGATGACAAGGACAGAGGGAAGAGAGAAGATGAGTATTTATGTGTGATGTTAAGAGATTGAGATTACAGGAACCCTGAAGTTGAAGCGTTTCTAGGTTAATGCTCTTCTTCCTCATCTCTACTCTTAGTTTCTCTAAATACCTTCAAGTCCCAGCTAAAATCCTACCTTTTATTAGAGAAGCCTTTCACATTTTCCCCATTCTAGTGCCTTCTCTCTATTATTTCCAGTTTATCCTGTGCGTATCCTGTACATAGTTGCTTATGTGTTTTCTCCTCTATAGACTGAACTCATTGGAGGGGAGAAGTGCCTAGCACACAGTAGGCACTTAAGAAATGCTCATTGACTGACTAACGATGGCCTAGTGTTGGTTTGGGGGACAGCTAGGTGACATAATGCATGGAGTGTTGGGTCTGGAGTCAAGAAAACTCATCTTCCTAGGCTCAAATCTGGCCTCAGACACTTATTAGCTGGGGGGCCAATTGTGTGGCCAAACATATGCTGATTGCCTCAGTTTCCTCATTTGTATAATGAGCTGGCAAAGGAAAAGGCAAACTGCTCCAATATCTTTGCCAAGAAAACCCTACATGGGGTCAAGAAGAATCGAACATGACTGAAAAATGACTGAACCGTAACAAAAAGTGTTGACTTTATTTTATTTCAGAGGCTCTGCTACTACAGGTAGTTGCTAAATATTGTTCTTTCCTTCTTCACATACCGTTTCTTTCTATGAAATAACTAGCCGTGTTTGATACTTTATTACATTCGGTCTTTTGAAATTCACTTGCTTGGTTTACTAATTTATCAATCACAAGCATATTGCCATGCTATTTCCTAGGGTCATAAAAAATGTCAGGAAGTGGTTTTAAAACAAGAGAGTTGCTTGCCAGTTTGCTGGCGTCTTCCTTTCTAAGCTACAAATAGGCTCCAGACTCTTCTATTTGGGGGAAACCCCTCCTCTTGATCCTGTGACCTATTCCTGTCCTTTCAAATGAGTCCAAACCAAGTCCTTCTGCAGCATCTAAAAAATGAGGGGCGTGGACTAGGGAATCTCCAAGGTCCCTTACAGAGTCTATGATACTGTACCCTGTGGCCATCCACTGAGTCTTTAATCCTTAGAGATCTGACTCCCTCCCAACTAAAACTGCTTTCTTCTTTGTCACCAATGACCTCCTAATACCACATGCAGTGACCTTTTCTTAAACCTTATTTCCTTTGTCCTTGATGCTTTCAGTATAGTTGGCTACTTTTGTCTCCTTCATAAAATAGTCCTTCTGTCTCTATGGCACATTAATGACTCCCTGGATATTCCCTCTGTTTCCTCCACAATTCTACATTTTCTTCCCATCCCCTAAATGTTGCTATAGCTCCTTCATTTTTATCTTCCTGACTTTATTTTCTTCTCCACTTCCTTCTCCTTTCTCTTTTCTACCTCTCCCTCTTCCTCTCCCTCCTCCTCCTCAGTAGGCTTCTGAATATTTACACTTGAAAATTACTGTCAGTTCAAAGATTATGACTAAAACTATGCTTGTCATCTCCCTGGTAACACCAGCTCCTTTCTGTACTTTCCCCTCTTCTGTCAATGGGCCATCTTTCTCCCAGTCTTGATGCCTTAAAACTTTGAAGTGATCCTCAAGTATTCCTTAACCTAAGATTAGTTTCTTAGATTTCTCACCAGCCTATTGATTTCTCCTGTGTAAAATACATTGCTTCTGTACCTTTCCTTTCATTGGAATCTTCACTGCTATATTCCAGGTCCTTGCTCGTGGAAGCACTGCAATACTTTTCTTATTTGCTTTACCATCTCCAGTCTATCTCCTCTCTAATCTGTCCACATGGCTTACCTATTAAGCTTCCTAAGCACTCTCTTTGAGCATGCCTCTCCCTCATTCAAAAATCTTCCTATAGGCGCCCATTGCCCACAGGATAAACTCTAAGTTATATCACCGTTATTGGTGTCTCCTCAATATGGCCCTAGTAGTCTACTTCTGCAACATTATCTCCCACGTATCTATCATATAAACCTCTGATTTTGCTAGCTTTGTGTATTTTCGTGTGTGTTTGGAAAATAGTTAAGTTGTTTAATAATAATAATAATAAACATTTATATAGTGCTTTAAGATTTGAAAAGCACGTGACAATTTTATCTTATTTGATCCTCACTATAACCCTGGAAATAGGTGCTATATTATCCCCATTTTACAGATGAGAGAACTAACAGAGGTAAAATGATTCACCCAGGGTCACATAGCTAGTAAAATATCTGAGGTTGGATCCGAACTCAGGTCTTCACAACTTCATATTATATTACTTCCCAGTGCTGTCTCCGCTATGGCTTGGCTCACACTAATTTCTCGTGTGTCTGAATACTTGCTTCTCTCTCTAACTGCTGATCTAAAGGTTTTTTGCTTCCTTCAAGTACTATCTCTCTGATCATAAGCCTTTTGAGATTTCCCAAACTTAGCATGGTCTCTCTTTCTTAATAAGAGAATACATTATAGATATAGAAAAACAGCTTTATTACAAAATATTATATACATGCACAAAAGAAATACAGGCATAGAGTAAGTGTGGATGTGGGGCAAAGTTCTTTCATGGCATTTGGGAGTGATCAGCATTGAAGTGGTAGTTACAAATCATGGAAATGAAAAAAATGGCCAATAAAGGACCAAAAAGACCCCTTGGGGAACATCCATTTTAAGATGTAAGAAAAATGACAAGGGGATATAGAAGAGACAGAGGTAAGAAGAGAACTCGGAAAATGTGATAGTTCTGAAGCCAAAGGAAGAGAGATCAGTAAGTGGCAACACCATTGGCAAGGGTCAGCAATGCCCTAGGCTATTGAGAAGTCAAGGAGGATGAGCTCTGGGCTATATCTTTTGGTACCCAAACACCTACTCTACCCACATCTCTCTACCTTTTTTTTTCAATAATTATTCTTTTCAATAAGAGCCTGTCTTTTATTTCATGCTTTGATGCTCAACAATAGTAAACACTTGAAACTAAATTCTGTTATCACCTTATTTTAGGTTTCTTCATTAGACCATTTTACAAAATGATGCTGGGAAAGCAGATAACTTTGAATGATATGGAGTCAGTGGTGAGTAAACACAGATTATTCATGTTTTACATAATTGCAGTTTTTTTCTTAGGAAAAAAATATTTGACTCTCTGATTCTTTTAGTCCAAATGATTCTCCCCCAAGAGAATGATAATAGCTAGCATTTATCTAATGCTTGTCGTGCATGTGTCTGGCACTGTGTTAGGCACTTGACAATTATTATTTCATTTGATCCTCACAACTATTCTAGGAGGTAGGTGCTATAATTATCCCCATTTTAATTTTTTTTTGCTTTCTTTTTTTGTAGGGGGGAAGGTAGGACAGTGTTAAGTGTCTGAGGTCAAATTTGAACTCAAGTCCTCCTGACTCCAGGGCCAGTGCTCTATTCACTGTGCCACCTAGCCACCCCTACCCCTATTTTACAAATGAGAAACCTGAGGCAAACAGAGATTAAATGATTTGCCCAAGAAGATATTTTAATCAGTATAATACAATCTATTTGGGGAGGCTGGGGGAGGAATGGAACAGAGAGAAATAGGAAAGTTTCTTAGACTTTATTTTTTAATAAGCAAAATATTTTCCATAGACTTGCGATTATATCAATCTTAGCAGATATACCTGATCCTAAATTACTGAGCGATAATGGGGGATGAATAATAACTTGGATAATTTAAATCTACATATAATCAAGATAGCTCATTCTGTCCAATTTTTCTTCCCTATCAACCTTCTTTCTAGAGCTTGATAAAACAATCACATTTACTCTTCATCCTTCACCTTTTTCATGACATTTCCATTCTACAATGAAAAGAAGGGTTGAGTAAACATCTGGTTGCTAAATATCAACCTAAGCTCATGTACTGACAGTTTTCATTCATCTTGATCACATATTTTTGCCCCATTTTCTTGAACATTAATGATTAACCTTCAGACATATCTAAATCCAGGCAAAATTTTTATCTAAACCAATTAACCAATTAACATCCATCTTTCCTTTCTTGTAGTTATTCTTTTTTTTTTTTTTTTTTTTGCTTTTTGCAGGGGGGAAGGCAGGGCAATTTGGGTTAAGTGACTTGCCCAAGGTCACACAGTAAGTGTTAAGTGTCTGAGGTCCTCCTTATTCCAGAGCCAGTGTTCTATTCACTGCACCACCTAGCCACCCCCCATAGTTACATATTCTTACCTAGACCACCCTACCTTGAGAACTATTCATGTATACTGCTATTTATAGGACTTTACCACTAAACTCCTGCAGCTGGAAGTTTTTTTTCCAAAAATATTGTTCTTCCTAGTAGGAGACAAGTGTTATGCAGGGGCTGGAACAAGGTAGCATCCTTAATTGCCATAATTTGTAGTCCATTCTAAATGTATGTAATTGAGCAGGACACTCATCTAATTCACAAATCAAATACTTTTGTGTTGCTCATTCATTATCTTCTGTCATTCCTATAGGATAGTGAATATTACAACTCCTTGAAATGGATCTTAGAAAATGATCCTACTGAACTTGATCTTATGTTCTGCATAGATGAAGAAAACTTTGGACAGGTATGTTTGGGTAACCCAATTATTTCTCTTCGTTGACTCTGAAAGTTGCATTTTTTAACCATGTTATAATGATGCTTTTTTCAATAAGTAAGGAACATTCATCAATTTTAAATGGTGCATACTTTTTTTTCTTTTTAGAGGGGGAAGGCAGGGCAATTGGGGTTAAGTGACTTGCCTGAGGTCACCCGGCTAGTAAGTGTGTCAAGTGCCTGAGGCCAGAATGGAGCTCGAGTACTCCTGACTCCAGGGCCGGTGCTCTATTCACTGTGCCACCTAGCTGCCCCAGTGGTGCATACTTTTCTTCTGCCAGTGTTGGGGTACCTAATTTCTTTGGTAGGTTGCCAGATTCCTGTTTCAGTCTTTTCCTAGCAAATACTAATGGAAGTTTTAAGACTATTCTGTAGGCACTAGGCCAGTATCGTTGTAGAGTAAGAGCTGGGCATCAGAGGCTATGCTTTCTCAGTTTGGGAATTTAGGTATTCTCTCAAAGTAAAAACACTATTCATTGGTGAATAGATGACTACTATATCAAATGAAGATTATAGTGTCATATGATGTTAGGTAGGGCTAAAAGGTACTCTGGAGATCACCTAGCCCAACCCCTTATACTGTAAATGAGGAAACTGAGAGGTAATTTATGCAACAAATTAGTAGAAAATCCAAGTTTAAAATTCAAATGTTCTAATTACTATACCAACTGTTGCTCTTTTGCTATTTCATGCTGCTTGGATCATAATCTAGCTGCCCAGTTCCATGTGAAACCAGTGTACTTATGTGCTTCCTTCTCCCCCCAAAATCCATGCACTTCAATTCCCTCAAACATCCCTTGGAAAAATAATCTTTCTGATGTCTCTCTCCTTGCCCAGAAGGATTAGCAAACTGCGATCTGTCTTCTGTTGCAAGAATTCTGAGAGACAGATGTATACTCTGTAGTCTCACAAATTGACTAATTTTCATTTCATCCAAAATATAATCCTCTCCTCTCTCTTCAAGTCCTTCTCTCCCAAAAGTATTATCCTCTTACACTAGAGATGTGAACAAGTCCTTATGGGTTCCACTTCATAAAAACAAATGTGAGAATATTACAAGAAAACCAATTGTGGGTATTTGTTTATTTTTTTAATCAAGAAATCTACATAAATGTATGACCCAGTGTGTTGGTCTCCTGATACATATCAGTTTCCAGTCCTTTGCTGTCCTTATACTGTTGGTATGGGCTTGATATATATAAAGGAAGCACAAATTGTGACAGTGTTTCAACCTAGAGTGTCTTCGAAATTCCTTAATATTCTTCATTTTGAAATTTCACCTTTATCTTAGACATACTCATTTTTTTTTTTACCAATTTGAAAATACCAGAAATATTAGTTTCATTCTTTCCCCCAATGACACAGGCTCCATTCTCTTATTAGTAAGAATATTAGAGATGTTATGAATTGAACAGAAAAACAAAGAAATGTTGAGTCACACAGTGAACTAATATGGAAATGTTTTACATGATTGCACATGTATAACTACATCAGACTGCTTACTGTCTTGGGAGTGAGAGATGGGGAAGAAGGGAGGAATAGAATTTGGAACTCAAAACTTAAAAAAAAAAGACAACGAATGTTAAAAATTGTTTTTACATGTAATTGAGCGGGAAATGAAATATTATTTTTAAAAAATGTTAAGAGTCATACCCTGGGACCCTCAATTCGTAGAAACACTATGGTCCAAGAGGGTCGTGCATCCTGCCCAGATCTAATGTGTAAATAAGCCCTAAAAATTAAGGAGCTTGTATGTTAGATTGACAAAGGGGGGGGCATCTAGGTGGCGCACTGAATAGAGCACCAGTCCTGGAGTCAGGAGGACCTGAGTTGAAATCCAACCTCAGACACTTAACACTTACTAGCCATGTGACCTTGGGCAAGTCACTTAACCCCAATTGCCCTGCCCTCCCCCTCCAAAGAAAAGCTATAAGGGATTTTGCTGGGAAACCTGGCTTCTCATTCCTAGTCTCCTGCTATTTCTGTGATTTTAAGTAAGCCACTTAATTCTTCCATATCTTAGTTTCTTCAGCTGTAAAATAAGTACATTCCAGCCCTATCTATCATATGTGAATATAGATAAGAAAGCACTTTCAGAAGTTAAAAACATTATGTAAATTTAATTTGTTAGAGTCTTAGAATAAGTAGAGTTGGCAGGTAACTAAGAAATCTTCCAGTCAGCTTCCTAGCCAATGTAAGAGTCCTTTGAAAACTTGGTGGTTGTCATCCCGACTCTGCTCATATACCTCCAACAATGAAGAGCCCATTCTGGTTTTGGATCCTGCTATCTTTTTTAAAATTTCTTATTTCAGTGCCAATATTTGCCTTCTTCAGGCTTCCCCCAATTCGCTCATATACTGCCCTCTGCTACAGATCTCCTCCCCTTTTCATTTGACATCTCTTCAACTTTATGAAGACATCTGTCACATCTGCCCTTTAACCATCTCTTCATCTTGCTAGATATCGCTAATATAAGATGGTTTCCAAGCTCTTCATCCTCTTCGTCGCTTGTTTCTGGAGACTTTCTTATCTGTTAGTGTTTTTCATAAAATATGGTATTAAACAAAATTCGGGCCAAATACAATGGACAGTACCAAACACAATGGTGCCACAAATACAATGGTAACAAACTGTTAATGATAAAATGCACCTACTTCTTTTCAGGGGCAGCAAGTTGGCACGGTGGATAGAGCACCAGGCCTGAAGTCAAGAAGACTCATTTTCAAATCCATCCTAAGACACTTAACACTTACTAGCAAGTCACTTAACCCCAATGGCCCTGCCTTCCCCCCTCCAAAAAGACAAAAAAAAAAAATACTGATTTTCTTGGGTTCAATTTTGGCCTCAGACATTTACTAGCTATGTGATTCTGGACAAGTCACTTAACCCTAATCTGTAAAATGAGCTGGAGAAAGAAATGGCAAAACACTCCAGTATCTTTGCCAAGAAAACCCCAAACGGGGTCACACAGAGTTAGTCACAACTAAACAACAATGTACATCACTTCTTTTCTGTGAACAATATATAAACCTATAGATAAAATATAAACTATAAAAGTGAAGCGAAATGCCCTCTCAGTCTCATTCAGGGAACATCCTTAGGCATTGTGAGTTCTGGTGGATCAGTGTATTGTCAGAGAAAAAATATATGGTACCCAGAGTTAAGCATAGTAATTCAAATGGACCAGAAATGAGCCAATGAACAACTCAAACTAATATTATTTTTGCCAGTGAGGAGAAAAAAAGATTAATCATTCATGCCAGCATTTATATATCTAGCTCTGTTCTAAGTAGCCAATATTAAGAACTCAGTGGCTATTTTGATTCTAAAGAAAACTGAAATATAATGTCTTTAAGGCCTGTTTTCCTACCTGAAGCAGCAATTTCATCCTTTCTTCTAAATTCCAATAAGATAACATAGCCTTCAAACTTTTTTCCTAACTTCTGACATAGTGATTTATGGATTACAGAAGGCAGGAGTAGCTCATTTCTGCAAACCTGAGGATGACTAAAATGTCAGAGACAGTTTTCTCTTTTCCTCCATTCCTTAAATGAGAATAAGTTCACCTATGTCTTGGATGTGGGTTATAGTTCTTAAAGCCTATTTCAACAATGAAGATGACAAAGGAAGGGATTAACTATAATCTAGGAAACAAAGGAGAAAGGAGATATCACATTAATCCATTTTTGTCCACCTCTTTTTATCACCATTAAAAAGTACTCACAAAATAGATTACTTGTATGTTAATTGTACCATAACAGTCAGCACTGACAAGATCTATACCATCTGTTACCTTAAAAGCTAAGACTGAGAAAATGAATTTATAAGAGGTAGACATGAAGAGCATATAGGCAACAAGAAGAGGGGGGAAAGCCTTTGAATAAGAATGCAAGTTATCTAAGTATCTAAATAGGATGATCTTTTCCAGGTAGAAAAATACGTGTGCTTATAAAGGGCCAAGTACAGCTTCTGAGAGTTGCATGTTTAGGCAGGATAGAACCTTGGGATAATTGCCGCTTTTCCATCCAAATAAGTATGCAGGCTTTCTGGCTGCTCGATCGTGATAAACTCAAGAGACTATAGATAAATAGGTACCCAGTAACTTGAGTGTGGTGTAAAAAGACGGCACACTGGGATGTGAATCAGAAACTGTTTTAATTTTGCCTGTGGCATATTTGTGTGACCTCAGAGAAATCATTTTAACTTTTCTGAGTTTAGAAGTCATAAGGATATCCTGAATGTAATGTTTAACTTAACTATAAAGTGAATTAACGAAAGAGAAACCAATTAAGTGCAAGAAGAATAAATAATTTTTGATCTTTAATAATATTGGTACCTTTAACTGAATTTGTTTATTGGATGGGCCTTACTTCTGGATGTCTATAAGTGTAATTTGACGGTCTTCTTGAAAGTATCACTTTCTTGAGAGAAAAAAAGGAAAAATAAGAGAAAAATAATAATATAAAACTCCACATGCACACGCCAGATATTTCATGTTTCATGTGAACTAAAGGAATACCAAGTAGCAAGAAAAATTCAAGCTTTGTCCATTTATAAGAAAACATTTGATTATCATGACTTTACAGGTAAGTCCTATGAAGAAGAGATAGGGAGGAAAGATGAGACAATCTCCAAATCAGGAGAAGATTCTGGAAACCTATGTTGATTTATCACTCTTACATTTGACAGTAGCTGTCTGCCAACACAATGGGTGGTAGCTCTTTCTGCTTTTCCTAAACTATTTTAAAACTGAAGAAAAAATGTCTTTCTTATTTATGAAAGACTTCAGACTGAGACTGATTTTCAGTTTTATTTCTTGCCCAGCTATTCATGAAGAGGAAGAAGAAGATCTAACTGCTTTTTGAATGGATCAGACAGGACAATGCAACAGTCAAAATAGACCATAGAAATTAATGAGATGATTAGGTCTAAAATTTGTTGAAATTATTGCCTCTCTCCTTAGAGAGCTAACCTGTCTTACAAAGATTATATTTTCAAGGCCTATTACTGTGAGCATTTAGTAACAAGCTTGTTATGAAGCGAGTTAAGGATCCCATTCCTCTCCTGCTCCGCCTCTTCCCACTCCTGACAAATATTTATATTTTTTTGAAGGTAATAAAGGATTAGCAGCTTTTCTGCCTCTTCTTCATATCTCACAAAAATGTCGATTATATATTTAAAATTACCCAACCAAGATGGAAGTTTATATTTTTCTTCTATAAAGAGAAGCTAATGAGTTGCTATTAAGAATTTGTAAGTCACGTCACTAATATAAGTGAGGCAAATGCTCTTCTCATAATGACAGGGGAGGTCTGTAAGCTGTCTTTCTGAATACTGAGAGCTTCCTCCCCTTCCCCACTTGGGAATATAAGAACACGACAGAGATTTTTGTTGGCTCTTTCTCCGTGGAATCAAAATGCAGATGTTTGCCTTTGTTACCCGATGTGGTTTCCTTCTCATCTTATAGAACCTGGGGCAGCTCAATTCTGAGACCTGATTAAAGGGTTTTTTCACTGAGAAAATTGAGCCGTCTGAAAAGTCTCTCGTTGCCAAGCATAGGGAATTATCTCACGCACAAACACAAAAGACAAGACACTCATTGGTATGACACTAAAAACTACCGACAAAAGACCATATGAGGCAGAATAATAAAGCAGAAATTCTTCAGTTACATTGAAAATGAGATATATCATAAGAAATAATGCCATACAAATAAAAGCACTTAAAACTTGGAAAATAGATTGATCTGAGAGTTAGCATGGCATAGTGATTCAAGAATCAGTTTCTGAGTCAGGATAAACCTGGGTTCAAATCTCATCTCTGAAATATACTGGCTGAGTGATTTGGGGGAAATCATTTTGACTCTCTGCCCACATAAGTTCTTCAGTTACTAATCATTTAAAAAGTGTTTAGTATATGCCAGACATTGTACTAGGTCACGGATATGCAAAGAAAAGGCCAAAATAATCCCTGCCCACAAGATGGTCACATTCAAATGGGAGAAACGAAGTGTAAATTACTAGGTACATAAAATATATGTGTGTATATGCACATATATGCATATTTTATATATACATATATCACTATAAATGAGAGGTAATCTCAGAGGAAAAGGCAATAGCAAGTGGGAAGAAGGGAGAACCAGGAAAGAGCTATTGTAGTGAGTGGAGCTTCTTATAATGAATGTCAAAGGAAGCCAGGAGTCAAAGGTGAAGTGGAAGATCATTCCAGCCATGGGTGACTACCAGTAGAAAGGCACACAGATAGGAATTGGACTGTTGCATGTGAGGAATAGCATATGTAGTTAGTATAGACTCTGGGGGGGAGTTTAACACAAGAAGATAGGAAAAGGTAGGAGGGGGCCAGGTTGTAAAGAGTTGATCTTAGAGGTAATAGGGAGCCACTGGAGTTTGAGGAGAGGAGGAGGAGGAGTGACAGAATTAGACTTTGGCAGCTGAGTGCAAAAGGAACTGGAGTGGTAAGAGACTTGAGGCATGGAGAGCAATGAAAAAGCTATCAAAGGGGTGGCTAGGTGGCTCAGTAGACAGAGCACTGGCCCTGGAGTTAGGGACCCGAGTTAAAATCTGGCCTTTGACACTAGCTGTGTGACCCTGGGCAAGTCACTTAACCCCAGTTGCCTCCAAATTAAGAAAGAAAAAAAAATAAAGCTATTGTGGTAATCCAGGTGAGAAGTGATAAAGACCTGAACTAGGGTAATGACTTAGTGAAGAGAAGGGGACATATATTAAGATGTTGTGATGATAGAAACAATAAGATTTAATAGCAGATTGCCATGTGGCTTAAATAAGAGTAAGGAATTGAAGATGACCCTGAGATTGGGAGCCTGGGTACTTTGGAGAGAGAGTGTGGTGATGCCCTGAGAGTACTAAGGAAGTTTGGAAAAAAGAAGGTTTTGGTGGGGAATGATCTCAAGTTCTGTTTTGGACATGTTGAGTTTGAGGTACACATGAGACAACCATCTGGAGGTTCAAAAGACAGGATGAAATAGGACTGGAACTCAGGAGAGTGACTAGGGCTAAGTGATGTAAACTTGGAAATCATCTGCAGAGACCAGATCATTTAATCCGTGGGAACAAATGAAAAGAAATAGTGATAAATAATAATAATAGTTTAATAAATAATGTTAGTAATAAATAAATAGCTCAGAAAAAGTAATAGTAGAGAGAGACAGAAAGAACAGAGGGCCCAGAATGGTGTTTTGCGGACTGATATAGATGAAGGTCCTACAAAGGAGACTGAGAAACAGACAGGTAAGCGGAGAACCAGGTGAGAGTGGTGTCATGAAAGCACCCAAAAAAGAGAGATTATCCAGGAGCAGAAGGTGCTCATAGTGTCACATGGTGCCGAGGGATCAAGAAGAATGAAGATTGAAAAAAAAGATCATAAATATAGCAATTAAGAGATCACTTTGGAGAATCTCATTCCAGTTGAATGATGAGGTCCAAAGCCATAATGTTAAGAGGCAAATAAGAAGAGAAAAAATGGACTTATCTAGAATAGATCCCTTTTTCAAAGAGTTAAACTAAAAAGGAGAGACATGGGATGATAACTATTGGTGACAGTCAGTTCACATGGGGATTTTTAAGGATGTGGCATACAAAGACAAAAATAAGATAATCCCTACCTTTAAGACTACCCTTTTCTTTCATTAATTCCTACAATATATTCTTTTAAAAGTCATAGATTGCTCTATTTATGTTCCACTAAAGGAAACAACATGAAAAACATCAAAATGAAAAAGCACTTACAAATAGACAAATTAAAAAGAACATCAATAAAACTTTGTTTAAGAAACAGAAGAAAAAAGTTCAGCAGCAGGACATAAAAGAATATTTTTATTACTATCTTGCTAAATTTAATATGTTTGTTTAAAAAACCACACACAAAATCTGCCTTATAGAAGTTTATGTTTTTTGAAATGTTTATGTTTATTGATGAAAGATTTTTAAAGTAAATACAAGGTACTTTTGGGGTCACCAAAAATTGGGAGAATCAAGAGATTCCTCCTCTAAGGAGGGGGCAATTGAACTAAACTTTGAAGGGAGGATGGGGATTCTAAGGGAGAAGGAAAAGCATTCTAGCCATAGTAGACGGCTATGCAAAGTTTTGGAAATTAGAGATAAATGCCATGTACAGAAAAAATAGCAAATAGGTCAGTTTGGCTAAATTGGGTTCATAGGCATGTGGGTGGGGAATAAAGTGTACAGTAGAGGGGGGAAATAGGTTGGAGCCACATTCCTAAACAGAGGAGTTAGTATTTTATCTTTTTTTTTTTTTTTAATTTGGGGGCAATCACAGTTAAGTGATTTGCCCAGGGTCACATAGCCAATAAGTGTCTGAGGTCACATCTGAACTCAGGTCTTCCTGATTCCAGGGCCAATGCTCTGTGTATTTTATCTTAAAGGCAGTAAAGAGCCGCTGGAACTTCTTGAGCAGGGGCATCTCATATTCAGAACTGAATTCCAAAATTTGTTGAATTCGAGATTCCTATGGATCAACCAGATGAAAATGTCTATCAACAACTGGGGATGTGGGACTGGAGTTTAGGACAGAGATGAAGGCTGGATCAATACTTTTGAGAGTCACCTGAATAGAGATGATGATTGAACCAATGGGAGCTGATGAGATTCCCCAAGCAAGAATACAGAAAGAGAAAAGAGGATTCAGACTGCTTGGGTAGTGGGTAGGACTCTCCTACATGAAACAGAAATCTCCCACTAAATAGTCTTTCATTCTCCACCTGACAGTGTATAGTGCTTTTCTTAAAAACAGTATGATATAATTGTAATGGAAAGGGCCCAGGATTCAATCAGGAGACCTAGCTCACTGAACAACATGCTTTGTGATCTGAAGTATGTCTCCGTACCCCAGTTTCTTCATTTTGGGGGTAAAATTATTGTGATTATTAAATAAGACAGAAGTGCACTCAGAAAACATTATGGAAATGTAAGGAAGTAAGACGATTTTAGAATCAGAGTTTGAGCTAGATGTGGCATTAGATAACATATGAACCAATCCCCTGATTTTGCAAATGAAGAAAATGAGGCCCAGAGAGGTTAAGTTATTTATTAAAAGTCACACAGCAAATTAACAGAACTGCCCTAGAACCTATGCCTCTTGACTCCTTGACCTTGTACTCCTTCAAAAACCCCACAGCTGCCTCTTGGCTTTGGAAGCATTCAATGTCTTATTCAGGTTCCTTTTCTAAATTTATACTTAAAATGGCAGCCTTCCCCTTTAAACGAATAGTTGTGACTACAGTTTGTTGGTGAGCACAGTTCATCACTTCCCCTACTGGGAATGAATGATGAGGATTTTTTTTTATTTGCCATCCCCCCCCCCCAAAAAAAAGGTGAGAGTGAGGGAGGTTGGGGAGCTTTGGTTCTAACATAGAGCTACAAAGTGTGGTAAGAAAAATTCAAGCTATAAGCATTTATTAAGTTCCTACTATATGCTGAGCATTGTGATGGATGCTGGGTATTAAGATACAAAGAATGACACTGTGCCTCCTCTCAAAGCTCCCTTTGATTTAGACTTCTGCTGGGGATAGTGGGATTAAACCAGAAGAATGTAGGGCAGTGTTGCTGTCAAAGGAATCATCCTCCCCATCGCAGCATTCTTTTCATTGCCCCCCAGTCCAGCTCCTATCTTTCCTCATCTTCTACCTATTATTCATCAAATCATGAGTTTTTTAGTCTTTTTTGTGTCCCAAATCCCTTTGACAGTCTGCTGAAGTCTCAATTGTCTCTTTGTCATAGTATCTGTTGCCTCTATTCTTAATTGAAGAAAACACTAAATTTCAAATAGAGGTTAACAAACAAAGATGTATTTCTTTTTCTTTGTCTGTTTATAAATCCCTAGAAACCTATCCATGAATCCCAAGTTAAATCAAGTTACTTGTTGTTGTTTGTACTTAGTCATTTTTCAGTCCTGTCCTGCTACTCTTTATGACCCTTTTGGGGATTTTCTTGGCAAAAATACTGGAATGGTTTGCCCTTTCCTTCTTCAGCTCATCTAGCAGATAGAAAAACTGAGGCAAACAGGATTCAGAGTCACACAGATATAGATAGTGAGCATCCGATCCTGGTTCCAAACTCAGGTCTTCCTGATTCCAGGTCCAGTGCATCATCTAGCTGCCCAATCAAGTCAGAGAGCATTTATTAAGTACCTACTATGTACTTAGGCACTCTGTTAAGTACAAGGTTAAAAAATCCCAGCCTTAGATTGTCAGCTCCATGAAGGAATTTGAGCCCCATAGATGCATCTTCCCTAGCACTTTCTAGCATTTAGCATAGTGCTCAGCACGTAGTAGGCACTTTATAATATAATGTATAATTAATCATAAGTTTTAATTAAATTCCCTTGGCCTTCAGTGACTGTGGCAGCATAGGCACCCCTTCCTATACATTTTGCCCCATGTTGGAAGAGTTGGTGCTAGTTTCAGGAGGGGTCCTTGTGACAGAAACTGACTCCTCGCCTTATGGTTAAGCCACCCACCCACTCAGTATGGCCATGGATAGAGCACTACCCTTTCCCCCATCTCCTTCTCCGAACACTCTTCTATTGAACTGAACTGACAGCTAACCTGCTTATTACAAGAAAATGAATTCCATATGTTATTCCGTAGAATCATAAGTGGTTTTTATATTGAAATTTAGCTTTCTGTATTACTGCAGTATGTAATGGATTCCCCTTTGTTAAACAGAGTGAATCCCTTTGCTATATGCTTGGAAGCTGCTGCAGCGGCCTCCTCTTCTCATTCAGTAATGAAGTATGGGGTATGATTCACACTCATAAATAATCATAAGATAATTTGCCTTCAATAATGATATCTTTAACTATGAAGGATCTTTGGAGTCCAATCTAAAAACCTCATTAGACATTCTAGTACATTCTATGTTAATTAATAGGTATTCAGAACATAAGAGAACCTATTTGTTTAAAAAAAAAAATCAGTAGGAAAATATGCAATGTAGTTTCATGATGATCTTTTGTTTGTCTTTGAAAATACAGACATACCAAGTGGACCTGAAGCCAAATGGGTCAGAAATCATGGTGACAAATGAAAACAAAAGGGAATATATTGAGTATGTATTCCTCTATTTTACAGCCTTTCTTAAATTAACCATAATAACAAGTTTGACATGTGCTACAGACATGAGTTTTATTGCTTCTTGTTCAGTGGCAAGATTTTTTTTTCCTTTGAGCTCAACCCCAAGGTCAGAATGGCGATTTTTTTTCTGATTTGAATTTGCTATTTACTTGCTTTGCTATAAACTAAACTATGAATTGCCATGATGGTTATGTCCAGATGGTGTGATGCACTGATGGGTAAGTTGTTGGTTACTGGAACATGTGATACTTCCTTGGAACACTTACATATGCAGTCAAGGTCTCTGAAATTCAGTGACCAGGACAGAGAGGTTAACTCGTACATAATAGGGTTCTAATCCCATAATTTAAAGTTTGATTTTTCCAATTAGATAAGAATGTTGTAAGAAAGTGGTCAAGATAATGTACCGTACCCTCCTAACTATTTCTGATGAGGGTGCTCCCATCCTCTCAGCCACCCAGGCTCAAAAACTCTGTCATTTTTGAATCCACAACTTCTCTCCTGCCCTCATATCCAGTTAGGTGCCAATTCCTGGCAGTTTCACTTCCACAATGTAATGCTATTGACAAGTTCCATGATTATATATTGGAAAATATATGAAAACCCTCAGACCTTATGCCCTTCTTTCTTTTCCTGTCATTTTTTGTTTTTTTTTTAAATTAACTTCACTAATTAATAAGCAATTGATAAAGTTATAAATTGATAAATAGAAAATAATGATATTGAAGATTTTTTTTAACGTTGTCTCATCTTCCTTGTATTAGCTTAGTCATCCAGTGGAGATTCGTCAACAGAGTCCAAAAACAAATGAACGCCTTCTTGGAGGTAAGTTGGATTGACTGTCATCTGTTTCTCAGGTCTCCTTAGTCATAGTAGAGGGAGGATTTCCCTTCCCCTCTTCCATCCCCACCCCCCCACTTTGGGTGGTATGATGGAATGGATCAATAGCCTCAAAGCTGGGGCAGGAGTGTGAAAAATACAGCCTAGATCCTTCAGAATTACGCAGTTTACACCTCTTCTCTGACTAAAAAGGGCGTATGGGAGTAAGGCACCTGGAAATCTCTATATTGTTTTCCTCTTTATGGAAATTTTGCCATACTCTGTTTCTCTCATCTTTTTTATATTACTTTCATGCTTTTTCAGTGGGGATATTTACACAATAATGCCCCTAAAGCTTGTTCAGTCTTTTTACTAAAGTCTAGAAATTTAAGCCAAGGTAGGACAAAAACCCACCATTTCTAGATTCTTCTGTTTTTGAAGTTAAGGAACAGATGTTCTAAATGGCGTTTTCAATGATTCCATTGTCACTCTGAATATTAAATTTGGCTGTATATATCCCTCCTCTCTCTACTTTCTTCTGTAGTAACCTTGCTAACTTCTACAGTTCCTGCATGATCAATCACCTTATATTATAGTAAAACATCACTGTCATTCTTCTTTTAGCTAGATTATTTTTGTTGTTGTTGTTGGTGTACCCACTAAGCTTTCATCCATCTCTAGAGGTTAATCAGTTTCTCCATCCCAAACTTATCTCAGGGAATCCCTAATCTGGGACATGAAAATCAAAAGGAGGAGGAAAAGAGCTGTTTTTTAAAAAAAATTCTGAATTTGACCAACACCACCACCACTAGAACAGAAAAGGATGATTTGCCAAACAAAATCCTGTTTAATAGAACTTGTGTTTTTTAATGTAAACAAATTCAATGTGTTACTTTTAAAGGTTTTCTCCTTTTCTCTGTTTTCTTCTATGCATTGCTTAAAGAAATGCTTTCAAAACCATTTTTCTTAATTTTCTTTTGAGGGGGAGTGGAAAGAAATGCTAATACTAGTTCATTTTGTCCCTAAATCTTCCCCCTCCACCACGGGGCAAAGGAAAAGGGAAATCTAATCTTTGTAACAAATAAACATAGTCAGGCAAGACAAATCCACACATTTCCCATGTCCAAAAATGCTAAATCTTTCATCCTTCTGTCAGGCTGTGTGCTTTAGTAGTATACTTCATCTTTGATCCTTGCAATGATTGCAGTTTTTAATTCTTTCAAAGTTACTTGTCTTTACAATGTTTATATATATATATATATATATATATATATATATATATATATATATATATATTGTTCTCCTGGTTCTGCTTACTCCATTCTGCCTCAATTCATACAAATCTTGCCAGATTTCTCTGAAACTGTCGTTTTTATAATTTCTTATGATATAAACTAATATTCCATTATATTCATACATCACAATTTGTTTAGCTATTTACCAGTTGACGGATACCTCTTTTGTTTCCAGTTCTTTGCTACACCAAAAAGAGCTGCTATAAATATTTTTGTATGGATGGATCCTTTTCCTCTTTCTTTGAATTCTTTAAGGCCAAGTAGTGGTATTGCTGGGTCAAAGGGTATGCAGAGTATAGGATATAGTTGCAAGCTGCTTTCCAGATTGGTTGGACCAGTTCACCAACAATTGTTTATCAGTGCAGATATCTTTCTGCATGCTATCTAAGATTTGTCATTTTATTTTTCTTTCTTGTCATCTTGGGAAACCTGATGAGTGTGAGGTATAACCTCAGAGTTGTTTTAATTTTGATTTCTTTAATTATTAGTGATTTGGAACATTTTTTCATTTAACTGTTAATAGACTTGGATTTCTTACTTTGAAAAGTACTTATTCACTGTTTGATGTAGCAGTACCACTACTAGGTCTGTATCCCAAAGAGATCAAAGAAAAGGGGAAAAGGACCTAAGTACAAAAATATTTATAGCAGCTCTTTGTGGTGAAAATGAGAGGATGCCCACCAATTGGGGAATGACATGAACAAGTTGTGGTATGTAATTGTGATGGAATACTATTGTGCTATAAGAAATGATGAGCAGGATGGTTTCAGAAAAACTTAAAGACCTGTATGAACTCAGGAAGAACCAGATGAAGAACACATAACAGCAACATGGTTATGATGATCAACTGTGAAAGATTATCTACTCTGATCAAGACAATGAGCCAAGATAATTCCAAGGGACTCATGATAAAAGATGCTATTCACCTCCAGAGAGATAACTGATGAACTCTGAATGCCAATTAAAGTTTAATTTTTTTTACTTTGTTTTTCTTGCTTTTTTTTTTGTTCCATGGCTGATATGGAAATATATTTTGCATGATTTCATATATGTAATTGATATTATATCGTTTGCCTTTTTAATAGGTAGGCACAAAGGATGAGAGGGAGGGAATTTGGAACTCAAAAAAAGTTTTAAATGACAAAAATAATTAAAAGTAAATGTTTTGAAAGGAAAAGGAAAACTACCTATTCCTATCCTTTAACTATTAGGGAATTGCTGAAATTCTTATTTTTGAATCGGTTATTTACATATCATGAATATCAGACCTTTACTAGAGAAGCTTGTTGCAAATATTTTTCTAGTTTTTTTCCTTTTTAATATTAACTGTGTTTTTGTTTGTGTAAAAACTTTCCAACTTTACAGAATCAAAATTGGCCTTTTTATCTTCTGTGCTTCTCTTTATCCCACATCAGTCCCTAATCCATTCTTGTGAAAAGTTTTTCTTCTTGTTTCTCTAATAATCTAATGATATGACCTTTTATATAAGGCATATATCTCTCTGAAGCTTATTATGACATGTAGTGTGAGGTCTTGGTCTAAATCAGGGGTTCGTAACCATAACTTGTTTTTGAAAGTATTTTGATAACTTCATTTCAATTTAATTGGCTTCTTCTATATGACCAAACTATTGTACAATGTGAAAGTATTTGCAGATCCTATACATGATTGCATGCCACCATGGGGGGGGGGGGGGGGAAGGGAGGGGAGAAAATCTGAAACTCAAGTGATTGTGGAACTGAATCTTGTAAATTAAAAGTAAATGAGTAAATAAATAAAAAAAAAAAGAAAAAATAAACAAACCAAACCTAAAATAAAACAAACAAACAAAATTTAATTGGCTTACTTCATAATTCAATATATTTAATTTTATGTACTTAAAACATACTGAGAATGGGTAAGTAGACTTCATCAGACTAACGAAAGGATCCATGACATACAAAAAAATGGTTAAGATCCCCTGGTCTAAATTGTTTACATAGTTTATCAAAATTTTCACCATCCCAAAATGAGAAATGGTTTTTTAAAGCTTTATGAAGTTTCCTAGCTGGAAAAAATACTCCAAATTTTAATTCATTTTAAACTAACTTAGAAAATTTCTCTGGTTCTGTTTGGCAAGGTGCCTAAAGCTAATTAAAATTTATCCCCCACATATAAAGAGAAATAAAGCCCTGGCCATGGGTAGAAACTCCTAAGAAATTCAGAGATTTAATATAATAGAATTTTGAAATTCATATTTGAGACCCAATCCTTTAGTTTGAAGATTAGAAAACTGAGACTCAGAGAGGCTAAGAGAATTAACCCACAGCTAGGAAGATGGTCAGTGGCAGAGGACAGACTTCAATCAAAATCTCCGGATTTTCCTTGTCCATTACCCTTTCTTCTATACTATATGACTGCCTTATTTTATTTGCCTTGGTATACATTGAATTCATGTTATTTTAAGATATTCTATTCATCATCTGTGGGCCTGTATATTTTTAGGACTTATTGACTCACTTGAATGTATCATAGATAGGTTTTAGAATCCACATACTTGCAATTGCCCAATTTAAGGTTTTCTAAGTAACTAAACCATTCTGAAGTCAAGGTTTTTCATTACTTATATTTGGGAGAGGGAAAATGTATAACATTTTATAATTGGAAAAACACAGTTGCTATCAACCTGCAAATAAATAACTAGCTTTTAAAAAGAATTTTTATTTGCTTAAGAACAAAAATCATGTTTCCTTTAAACTTTCCTTTGAGAAAAAAAGTTTTTGAATTATTCATTCATTTTTCTTTTTTTTCTTTTTTCCTTTAGGGATTCACAGAATTGCTTCCTATTGATTTGATTAAAATTTTTGATGAAAATGAGTTAGAGGTTTGTTACCTTTTAAATCCTATATAATTTTTTTGAAAAGTGTATCAGAAAGTTCTTCATTCTTCTACCAACTATACATCTTTCTTTGCTCTAGTTCATAATGTTCTACAGAGAAAGAAGAAGTGAATTATACTGTGCATAGATTTTATTTGTTTGGGGAAAATGAGGAGCTGAGTCATGACAACTAATCAGTCAGCTCTCATTTAACAATATCAGTTAGAAGGGAATGTTAATATAAGTGATTTAAATCTCAAGAAATCCACCATTCTGAGTTTGATCATGGCCCTGAGAAGTCATACAGATACATACTATATCCAGAAGCAGCAGAGAACCTATATGAAGGCCCAGTCCGGACCTAGATTCTCCCTGTGGACCCTACTACTGCACTGTTGAGTTGGGGGTTCCTTCTCCATTGTCTGTTGCGGGCGGCAAAACTGCGGTGCTAACGATCTATGTCAGATATTAGTTGTAGACATAGTTATTAAAGCACACCTTCCCCAAATCATTCAGTGAACAGTGAAGTAGAAAAAACAGGAGATAGCTTCATTATTTGTTTCAACATCTTCATACTGGAGAACTAATATGGAAATCCAAAGTCATTGGAAGGTATTATTCCTTTTTTATGTGTTAGAATCTTTTTAGAAATTCACTACCCCAGGCAAGATTAGAATCCAGAAGTTTTGGGGAGGGAGGAATATCCTATTTATGCCTTTTTAACTAATGACAAATGAGGAACATTAGATTTGAGCCCACTTCAGCTGAAGTCCTTTCCTTAGTGGAAATTGTCTTAATGCAATTTATGAGCTGGAAGGAAGCTGAGAAACAATCTGATTCAACTCCATAATTTTATATATGAGGAAATTGAAGCATATCGAAGCTGGAATTGTGACTTGTACAAAGTCACATTACTAGTTAATGGCAGAACAGAGATTATCACATTATGGTTATGTCAGATACAATTCTGAGAGAACATCTTCTCTGGTAACAGATTTACACAGTTCTTTTTAAAAATCTAACCTAAATATATGTCACAACCAATAAAAACAACCAAGCCTTGTCCATGGATGTACTTAGAGCTAGGGAATTGAATGCAATGTATGACCTATTCTAATTGTCTGTGGTCCCTCCGGTTTTGAATAAGATAGAGGATTATATGACTTTGATCAGTCATGAATTGGGAATCATTTCCCACGGTCAGTGATAAAATATTGGTTAAAAAGTACTTATTCATTGGGGGAAGCTAAGATTCTACCCCCCAACTGGAGGTAGGGTGGGCCTCATAATGAGGCAAGATGGAAAGGGGTATGATACTGACAGGCTCATTAAGGATGGAAACCTGGAATGGCCAACTGAATGGGGATGGTAACTGTGTGAAAGGGAGCTAACTTTATAAAGCTTCTGATTTTGTCTACCAAACCAGATATTTTGTTTATTTTTTTTATTAATGGCAATATTGAACATCAATACAATTCAGTACACTTGTTTAGTAAGTAAAATCCCCAAAAAGTTCATATGATATATTTTTTAAATGTTTAAAGTATTTGGAGAAGAGCAGGATGGAGATTTAATAGATTTCCTGGTTACATACAAAAATTGGAAATCTGTCCCCTTTTTTTTTTTTAACCAAATATGATTTTATCAGTTTAGAGCATTCCCAGTTAGGAATTTCTTCTCCCGAGACAATACCTTCTCTGCAACTTCTAGTCTAGAGAGTTGCCTGGAAATTAGAGGCTTGCCCAGGGCTGCACAACCAGTATGTGTCACGAGTGGGACTTGAACCCAGGTCCTCCTGACTCTAAGGCTAGCCCTCTATTCACTAAAGCCATTGCCTTTTGTGTGATCCAAATGGTCATCTCTTTGGTTTGTTACAGCAAATGTAAATAGGAGCTTTATTTCATTGTTTTTATTAAAGGTGATAAATTGGGTTATGGATATTTTTATTTTTTAAAAAACAGCAACCATTTTTATAATAATAATGGTGATGAAACTAGGTTGAATCATCAGTGTGATTGTCAGTTTTCAGACCTTCCACATTTAAACCTGAATTGATTTTCCTAAATAGCTGCTGATGTGTGGCCTTGGAGATGTTGATGTTAACGACTGGAGACAACATGCTATTTACAAGAACGGCTACTGCCCAAATCACCCCGTCATTCAGTGGTTCTGGAAGGTAAGCCCCATCCCACGCTTTGGCCACATTGTTATTCCAGGGCCGGCTGTTGTACTAACTGTTCTGTCTTTTCTGTGCATAGGTTATATTTATCTCTAGTAGGAGTACTTCCTGGTATGCCTTATGCAATTTTCATTTTAGTATTTCTGTTTGAAGATTAGCAAAAATTCTTCTTTTGGCTTATTATCAATGCAGAGCAATAAGTGGCTAGGGTACTTAATGGAAGGAATTGATTTTATCATTCCTTTTAATGAATGGAAAAGTAATATGAAAGAAAAGTTCGAGAATGATCCTCAATGGTAAGACTATAAAGCATTCTCCCTGAATACGAGGGAATATAGATTAAGGCAAAATTGGCTTGCATAAATAACATACCAGTGTATCTTCAAAACTGTTTGTATTGTCCATCAGTATTATGATAAATGTATCCTCTCCCATCATCTTATAATGGAGATTGGAAATGTTTTTAATACTTTTCCAAAATATCATTTTTCCAAAGAATCTGCCCCTAATTTTCTAAGGAATTCTGCCAAATATTTTGAGATTGTATTGCTCCGGGAATGAGTAATGTGAAATACGATTTAATATGACTTAATTATCCTAGTACTGTTATCTTTTTGGAATGGGGAGAAGGTGGAGCGATTTCAGAAGTGTAGTCAACAAAAGGCTACATGTTTGCAAAATGAGAAAAAAGCAAGCCATTCATTTTTATTTTCCTTTATTATATCTTTAAATACCAGTGGTGACATAGATAGATGATGTGGCTTGCAGAGAAACTACTTGAAATCCAAGTCTTGTGATTAGATGAGGGTGTAACCACAGTTTAAGTATAAAGAATTTTCCTTTCCTTTCTTTTCCTATTCTTTGGAATCATAGTAAACCAGAGGTATAATTCCATTTTGTATACTATGCTTTGTATTTTGACCTGACTTAGTATTAGTAGCATGTACAGTGAAGATAACAGCATTCCAACAAAGGTTCCTCTCTGATATCTCTCCACTCACACAGCAACCATTCTTGTCTGGTATCTCATCATCTCTTCCCTAGTCTCTCCCTATTTATTTGGCCATGTTACTCCTACTTGATAAACTCTAGTGTCTCTTTATTACCTCTAGGATCAAGTTGTGTACACCTCTCTTTGGCATTTAATGCTCTTCAAAATCTGGCCCCATCCTGCTTTTCCAGACTTATTTTACCTTATTACACTTTTTTGCACTCTTGTTGTTCAGTCATTTTTCAGTTGTGTTTGACTCTTCATGACCCTGTTTTCTTGGCAGAGATGTTGGAATCATTTTCTATTTCCTTCTCCAGCTCATTTTTCAGATGAGAAAACTGAGGCAAACAATGTTAAGTGACTTGCCCAGGGTCACACAGCTGGGAAGTGTCTGAGGCCAGACTGGAACTCATGAAGATGAGTCTTCCTTCCTGACTTCAGGCCTAGCACTCTATCCACTGTGCCATCTAGCTGCCCTTGTACTCTATGACACATCGTATTACACCTGTTGCACCTCTATGTACTTCAGTCCAACCATACTCGCCTCATTGTTATTCTTGATTCTATGACAACCCTGACACCACCACGGTTCTCCCAACTCCCTGACTTTGCTCTTTGCATTGCCTCTCCCCCATACCTGAAATGCCCTCTCTTGCCCTCTTGGAATCTCTCAGGATCCAGAAGCTCAAAACACTCTCCTTCACGGGAGCTCTTTCTTGGTCCTGCCCTGATCATACTTTCTTTCATCCCCAAGGTTTTGCCTTGTAACTGTTTTGTCAGTGTATTATACATAACTGTTTAGGTGTATTTTTTCTTTGTTATTAGAATGTTAATACTTGAAAATGCATGTTGATTGACTTGAGGATGTTCAGATTTTAAAGAATGTCTTTCCTTTTGTTTTTGTAACCATTGATTAGAGCAGGGGTTCTTAACCTGAGGTTCCTGAATTTATCTTTTTTTTTTTTTTAAATATTTTGATGACTATTGCAATGGAATTGGTTTCTTCTTTTGAGAAAGGGTCCATATGCTTCAATAGACAGCCAAAGGGGTACAAGACATGCAAAAAAAGTTTAAGGATCCTTGATTAGAGGATTTCTCAAATAAGATAGCCAGGTTTTACCTTGAGTTTCTGTTGCTGGGAAAGTTTACATAATATCTTGTGTTTATAATTGACCTTGGGTGAGGGGCAAAGGAAATCACCATGCCCTATAGACAGAATTATAAGGGTGATGACGCCATCAATGTTAGCTTTTTATATAATGCATATTGGCAGACAAAAGAGACATTGTGAGTATTTGACCTCGAAATCTTTCTAAGATTAGAAAGGCTGGTATTGTGGCGACATTCAAAAATATGGCTCAGTTTTCAGACTTGACTGTCTAGGTCTTATATTACAGTATAAATAAAATGATTTTTTGAATGTCTAAGTTATAGCAGCAAGTACTGCACTGGAGACAAAATGACTATATGTCTCTGTTAATAGGCCGTATTATTGATGGATGCTGAGAAGCGTATCCGGTTACTACAGTTCGTTACGGGGACATCCCGAGTGCCTATGAATGGATTTGCTGAACTTTATGGTAAGCAAGAGAATGTATTGCATGAAAATACTTCCTGAAAACCCATGCCAACATGTTTTCCAAGATGGAGCTGCCTACGGGTAAATGATGCCTCCTCTAGACTTCTTAACCAAGCTTAATATTTTCTGTGTTCTCAGAAATTTATTTTGTAAAGGTCTTATGCAAATGCATTTCATTATACAGAAATCTGTATACATTTTAACCTAATAATTCATGCCTTCATGCAAAGTGCCTTGGTTTTGTTATTAATGAAAAGAAACAGAATAATCAGACTTGGGAAGCTTTCATGTGGCCATGTACTAGAGGGAATAAGTGATCGTACCATCTCCAGGAGATTGAGTTCTTCATTGTTTACAATGTATTAAAATCATAAATAAGCAAAGCTCTATCTATTCCACATGTTGAAACTTTTATTTTTTTTTTCTTAGAAGTAGTGTTTAATTTAAATTTCTTGCTTCTAGCTTAAAGGTATCAAGACCATTTGTGCCTGCATTTTAGACTTTGGGAATACTCCACACTGAAAAAAGGGCAAATTTTATGTTGTGAATTTATATAAGAATTTTATTTAACCAGACATTAAATAGCATGTTGCAACCAAAGAGGCAATCTAAGGAATAGGTCTGGAGTCTGTGGCCCTCTTTCAACTTTTTTACCATGACCCTAAGTAGACTGATTGTCTCCCCTATTCTTTCCTTCTCTTGCATTTTTCAGGCTAATTCTACTGTCACTCTTACATATTAAATTGTATTTTCTTCTTTAATCTAGGTTCAAATGGTCCTCAGCTGTTTACAATAGAGCAATGGGGAAGCCCTGAGAAATTGCCCAGAGCTCATACATGGTAAGTGGGGAAAGAGACCAAAAAGTGAGTTATGTCATAGATGAATACACATACAGTCAGCATTCTTTAAGCAAAAGTAAGATAATTTTCATTTATACTAATAACAAATGGAATCAAGTGGTAGAAGTATTGACTAAAAACATGTCAAAAATACTCTTTACCATCATTTTTATCATCACAGAGCATTCTAAGCACTTTGTCATACTGTACTAGGTGCCATAGAAAGAAAACAACATAGATATTTCCTGCCATCAAGTAGTTTTTAGCCTAGGACATGAAACATATCCTGGGAAGGGCAATATAATTTAAAACAGTATGTGAATGGGCAAGGCATGTGGGCATAAACAATGTATGTTAAAATAGCAGCTCTCTAGCATCCTAAGGCAGAGGTGTCAAATTCCCCGGGGACTCAGTGTCAGAACCAATTTAAAATACAATTGGGAAATATTTAATGAAGTCAATAAAAATGCCATACAACACAGATGATGGGTGAATGACTCCTACAGACGTCATCCTTACATGTAGACTACAATGATTCACCGTAATTTGTGGTCTTCTAAGTTACAGGGCTACGGGGAGCCATTTCTATTTGGGTTTGACATCGGTCCCTTAAAGCATCTGAATTGTCTCTGAACTGAGGAGATGCCATAGAAGGAAAAAGGCCTGTAATAGCCAAGAAGATCCTGAATGCCCAATAGCCAAAATAACTGAGAAAAGGGGAGGATCTGAAGGTTATGCCTGACCCAGTTTACTCAGATTGTTTGACTCATGGACAAAAAAGGGGAAAGAGGGCTCTTACTGACCATTCAATAGCTGGTCTTTTCACACAAATCTTAAAGACATGGGAAGTGACAGGAAACCCTAATATTGAAATGGATCTTTCATTTGTTTGGTCAAAATTCCATCTGTTCCTCTCCATTCTTTGCAAATGTTTTTCAAGTCTTGTCCATATTTTCCCATAAATAACAAGGTTATGATGTGACCTCCCTGCCTGTTGCTTACTTGATTCATTACCATATTCATTCTCATTATCCCAAATCCTAGGCTAATATAAGGATATGTTTGTTTCTCACCAATTAATAATATATCAACCTCTTTCTCATTAATTGTCTCAGACCCTACCCCCACTGCAGTTTATTATATATGATTTGATAAACTGGAGAAATCTCTTAACCCATAAACAGTTGCTCATATCCCCACAAAACTCCTGATCTCCTAATTGTGATTTATTAACAATGTAGTCAACTAACACAAACATAACTATTTGTCATAGTTTACCTTGAAGAAAGACATCAGCCAGGGTGGCTAGGTGGTGTAGTGAATAGAGCACCAGCCCTGGAGTCAGGAGGACCTGAGTTCAAATCGGGACTTAGACACTTAACACATACACACACACACACACACACACACACACAAAATTAGCCATGTGACCTTGGGCAAGTCACTTAAACCCCAATTGCCCTACCTTCCCCCTCCAAAAAAGGAAAACAAAAAAAACAAGAAAGACCACAGCCAGAATCACCTCTAACCATTACTGTAACTATAGATGATTTCACCTTATTATTAATTAGTTCCACAATTCAGTTCACTCAAGATACCAAAGTCTCTGATAATTCTCTTCATCATCTTCATTGAATATAGATTAAAACAGTTCCATTATAAGAGGAAGCTGTGACAGGAAAATAACTTCCCTCAAGGCAACTAGGTAATACAGTTGATAGAGCGCTGGCCCTACAGTCAGGAAGACCTGAGTTAAAATCTGGCCGCAGACACCACTAGCTGTATGTGTGACCTTGGGCAAGTCACTTAACCTCTGTTTGCCTCAGTTTCCTCAGCTGCACAATGGGGGTGATAATAATAGCACCTACCTCCTAGGGTTGTTTTGAGGATCAAATGAGATATTTGTTAAAGTTCTTAGCACACTGCCTGGCATGTAGTTGGTCATATTCAAATGTTAGTTATTATTATGCCATCAGTCTTAATAATATCTCTCCAGAATGACTCATAAAATTATCTTTATAATGGTTCTTCATAAGACAACTAAGACAGTTTTCCCAAGAAGTTTTTATCCCTATTCTCTTTTCCTCTTTCATACATATAGTTTCTCACAAATCATCTCCATTTATTCTCTCTTCTCAGTTTTTCCAAAAACTTCCAGCCCCAACTGTCAAATCTTTAATATTTTATTTAGGGGGGTGGCTAGGTGGCACAATGAATAGAAAACCGGCCCTGTAGTCAGGAGGTCCTGAGTTTAATTCTGGCCTCAGACACTTAACACTTACTAGCTGTGTGACCTTGGGCAAGTCACTTAACTCCAAATGCCCTGCCTTCTCCCCTCCAAAAAGCAAAAAAAAAAAATTTAGATCTTAAAGCTACAGTAATAATAACTGTAGCCTCTGTAGTAGAGGCTTTTGAAACGTGTTATTATATCTAGGTCTTCTGATATTGTGTGGATACAAACAAGCAAAAAGGAAGGAAAAATACAGAAGAAATGGTTAAAATAAAATGTTTGCCTTGCAAAGAGTTTCTGCTGTATTCCGTATTCTGTTAATCTTGAAATGTTCTCATTCCCCAGCAATTTTAAAGGACAGCTTTATTGGTTAGACCCACCCTGTTGAGATCACTTTCAATTTTGATTCTGTCATATATCATAGTAACTCTTCCATCCAACATTCATCCCTTGCACATTTGATAAGCCTATCATCTGTGTCTTTTTTCCCATTAATTATTAAAGATCTTCTTGAACAGGAAAGAGCTAAGGAGTGAATCCTATACTTTGGAAACAATAGCCAGGAGGCATTAGTGTCTAATAAGTAAGGTCCACGTGTAGTGCAATAGAATTGGATTAGAAAGATTCTTTCTTCTAAAGATTTGGTTATCTGAAGGTTTTCTAAGAAAAACTCAAGGGGTGAAAAAGAAAAAAAATCAGAAGCATTCAATAGGTCCCCTTATGTTGGTCCCATTAAGAGATGGTCATGAGCTAGATGTATCTGTAAAAAAAGGAAAAAGCCCCAAAAGACAGTAAATAGTTTTTAAAGGAAACTCTGTGTGTATGTGTGTGTTTTTGTTGTTCAGTCATTTTTCATTCTTGTCTAAGTCTTCATGACCCCATCTCCTAGCATGCATGTTAGAGTGGTTTGTCATTTCCTTTTCCACTGGGTTAAAGGAAACAGAGTTAGGTGACTTTCCTGGAGTCATACAGCTAGTCTGAGGCTGGATTTCACCTCAAGTCTTCCTGACTTCAGATATAGCACTCTCTACACTGCACCATCTAGCTAGCATGACTAGCATTAGAAGCACCAAAATGTAAGAATAACTCAAAGGATCAAGCTGTAGCAATTGAAGCAGTACACACAGTATGTATATACACACATGCACACACCCCATAAGGCAAAGAAAGTAGAGATAGGATGAAAATTTTTATTTCAAAACAAAATTATAATTTTTTTTTTTTGCATCAGTCAATGCACATGGTCCTTCTGATGCCAGACCTTCTAGCAAGGATGGATGGCCACTGATACTGACAGAAGTCAGTTCAAGGCTCAGCTCTAGAAATGCAGGTGGCCTAGGTGCTCCACAGCTAAAGGTTAGCTGGTTTTGTGGAATTTGGCAAAGACCTAAAGAAGACAGAATGCTAGAAGAAGATTATCATGGTGGCCAGTGTCCAAGTCACCCTGCACCACCCCATGCCTCCAGGCCATCTTTGGCAGAAAGAGAACCCAGGAGGGAGCTCAGAAACCCATAATTCAAATATACTATACTAAACAAAATCTGATCTTACAGCTGTTCATCATAGCTCATTCTGTATTAACATAAGCTATGTGAGTTTGGTGTGAGGTGGAACATTATTAGTAACTGGGTCACCGCCTTACCTCCCTACACAGTCACTATTCTGATTTCCTTTATTGGACAAAAGGATACTGTGTGGGCTCTTCAACTCCACGTTCCTCCTCTCCTGAGCTGGCTTTCACTCACCAACTAATCCCAAGTGTAAAACCACTGTGGCCCCTCTTCTGAATACCTGCCCTTCTTGTTCTTCAGTCATTTCCAGCTTTTTGTGACCCCGTATGGAGTTTTCTTGGCAAGTTTGTTTCTTGGCAAGTGGTTTGCCATTTCCTTCTCCAGAAAACACCTGTCCTGCCTGCCACACCAACATATTCATAGTGTGCATAGTGTGTCCTCCAGTCCCTGTGTCTATTGGCAGCATACCACAGAGATAGGTCATTGACTCTCTCAGACCTCCTATGGATTTGCACAAGTCCTAAGGGCATTTCCTGTCTCTCCTAAGGACCTCCCTTTGGGACCACCATCAGCTACTTCCTCATCCATTGTGTCAAGAGACAGAATAAAACCTCTGTAATATGGTGTCTCCATTTTGTTCCCCTCTGCCTCAGAGTGCTCCAAACTCACAAAGTGGCTGCAAGAGGAAGCAGGTGTTGGTGTTTCCAAAAGGGTATTTAGAAAGACCAGGAAGTACCTTTTGAGCTGCTACAAGAATTTTGAAAGACAGCCAACGAGCTAGGCCTGTGTATCCTTGCAGAAGATTCAGAAACTGCAGGAAATGTCCATACCACTTATGTGTTGGGGGGGACCTATGGATGTTGCTTATACTATACTATCAGATATGATTGAGGTTTTTTTTTTTTCCTCTTCAGCCTTTGTTACAAGGGATGGCTTGATAGATAAGGGGGAAGGGCTGTCTACAGAAATGAAGGTGATATCGAAACAAAAAATAATAAAAATAAGAATTTTTTAATTGGAAAAAGTGAATTGTAAAGAAAAGATTTTTTTAAAAAAAGAAAGCAAACCCTGCTTTATAAGGCTTCAGTAGTCATTATTTGCTTCTCAGCTGGGTTGACAGGAGCTGGATACATAGCCCCTTCCTCACCTTTTTCCCAAGCCCACCAGCCCTCTAAGCCCGATAGAAACCCTCTCTCTAGAATTCATCCTTTTCCAAAAATACTCCCGCTAGGGGCAGGGTGGATAGAGTTGGGGTTCCAGGCTGGTTCCCATGAGGTATTGCTGGTGTTCCTGGGGAGGGAGTGGGGTTAATGGAAGGAAGCTGATCAAGAGTTCAGAGAGGCAACAAAGTGGTTGTTGACTTTGGGGGCTGTCAGGGAAACAGTGAGTCTCTGAGCTTTACCTGAATACTTGAGTGTGAAGGCAGGGGTTAGAGGCTTGGGTGGTATCCTCATATTATCCTTTGTTGAATGGTGGGTTTTTTCCAGCTTGTTTAGGTTTGTTTTACAGAACAAAGTCCAGACCATGATGAGTTAGTGTTGGAAGAGTTATATTATATGTGAATAGTGTAGAAGGATTTAAGTATTAAGAAGATTCACCATGGAAGTAATTACAGGTGGGCATGAGATCCCGGATGCATTCTTATGGGTGAGGATAGTACTGGTTCCATTGAGGAGATGAGAGTGAGAAAGAAGAGTCTTGTATATTATAAGTACTTAGGGAAGTAGAAAGCATCATACACATGCAAATATGTCACTAAAGAAGGTTGTGGTTGAATTTGATAAAGCTTCTCAATTATGTCTCCCCTCCCTGGGCTTCAGTTTTATTGCATGGCTTTGCATTCTCCCTCTTTAGAAAATGTGTAGAATGATTTCTCTGAAAGAATGTGAGTGAGCCAAGCTGGAGCGGGCCTAGAGATCAGCTTGGCTCCAAATCAGCCAGAATCTCAGCTGCCCTCGTTTACCTGTGCTGAGCTAGAGATCTAAGCCGAGTCTGAGGCCTTGGTCCATGTGGTTTTGCAGCACGACCGTACGTTCTGAAACCAAAGAGTAGAAGAAAGTTCTTGTGGAATTGTATTTGTTAAAAAAATAAAAAGGAATTCCCTGAGCAGAGTTGTCTAACTTTTATGTAAATCCTCTCACAAATCCTCTCCCCTTGTCAAAGAGAGGGGAATGTTTTCTGTCCAGGTAATGCCATGTCTTTCAAATCCTAAAGGCATCCTTTCCCAGGTCATGTGGAGCATTAGTGACTAGTATTGCTTCTTAGCAGTTCGTTTTAAAATTTATTTAAAATTTTAAAATTAAATCTCTTAAAATTTATTTGAGATGTCTGAATCAGCTTTCAAGGGTCATCAGAATCAAACCCAGCTTTATTGCGATAAAAGCCTCAGTGTGAAAAGATAAGTAGGATTGATGTGACCATTAAGTTTATATAAAATCCCTCACTTTTTAAAACCTTGAACATCTCACCTTTTTTCCATTTCTGGAAGTACCTTTGAGCACGGTGCTTCAGTTTTTAGCAATCAGGGAGAAACTACATCCTGGCTTCCAGAGAAACAGCAAAATAGAAGTGTATTTCACCCCAGTCAAGTAATAACTCAGCTGACCCAGCTAGTTTTATTCCTTTGGTGATAAATTAGCTAAGGCCATAGAAAAAGTAATGAGATTGGGAGTCACCAGACTTGAGTTAGAATCCTAACTCTGCTACTTACTCCTGGTGTGAACTTAGGCTACTCATTTAACTGATTGGGCCTCAAGCCTAAGGTACTTTCTAGCTCTAGATCCAAGAATGAGTAAAACTAATAGGGTGTTGTTTTTTTTTTTAAACTAAAGCCAGATGCAAATTACTTAAAATGGGAAGCGTTTGTTGATTACAAATTAGTCTGGCTAGTTTTTTCACTAGGATGAGATGGCCAATTTTGCTTTTAATCGAGACCCAGATTTGATATATTTGCTCAAAGCTCTTCTTGTGTTACAAGGTAGATGGCAAAAAAAAAAAAAAACCTATTGACTACTTCATAATAGTAATTCCTAGATTAAAAACCAGCTTTTGAAAGCTGATTTTCCTTATTTATTTCTAATAATGCATAAGATTGTGAACCCTCAAAGAAAAGAAAATCTCATCTAATATCTGTTGTCAGCATACTTCATTCAACTTGAGTGACAAGAAGAAATAGATCCATCTAGTTTATCAGTGTGTTTTTTTATTCCAAGTCCTGGTCACCTATGCTGAAGCTCTCTCTCTTTTTTTTATTTTTATTTTTTGCTTTTTGGAGGACAGTTGGGATTAAGTGACTTGCCCAAGGTCACACGGCTAGTTTTTGTGTTAAGTGTCTGAGGTCAGATTTGAACTCAGGTCCTCCTGACTCCAGGGCCGGTGCTCTATTCACTGTGCCACCTAGCCTCCCCTGTTGAATCTCTAATGTTCAAGAGGGCATTATTTACCTTTTTGAAAACAGAAGGCTGATTTCATGGGAAGTTAAAAAGGAAATCCACTAATTTCATGTTAGAAATTCTGAATACGATTTAATACTTCTAAAAATTGTTCCATAGTTGAAGGTTAAGAAAAATAGGTAGAACTACTTATGCTTCACTGTGTATATCATTGGAAATAAGGATTATTATTGAAAAGAACTATTCAATTTAATTAATTAGAACAATTCTAGATAATTTTCTATGTTACTGAAAAATTTCCAGATGGTTGTTTCAAGCTATTAATGATGGCATATTAACTTAGCTTATTATTCACTGCACATAAGAATATAAAATGTGCCATATCTGTTTCATCCGGCCCAGAATTCTGTCTCTGCCGATGGGAGTAAAGGGCTTATTTGCTATTGTTAATGTTGGCATTTAGAGATGTTCCTATAAAATACTATTTTTTTTCTGGTTTTCATTATGGATCTCTCTCACATGAATTTATCTAAAAACATTTAGAAACTCTTTTAGACTTTTGAAGATAAAGAGGGTAATAAAAGATAATTTGTTGCTGACTTAAGCTTGCCAAGCATCTTGTAGGACATGTATTTCTCATTTTCAAAAGAGTTGGTTTGATACAGGTTTTCAGAATTGCACTATGTAAGTAAAATCCCATTTATGACACAACACGTGATACTGATGAAGCTATATGCCTAATCCCTCATGGAAACATTTGGCTATCTCCATGAGCTCTAGAAACCAACTCCTCCCATATTCTGATGGTCCAATAAAGCTTCAAAAGCCTCCCATACCCCTCTCTGGTGACATGACATGATCAATATTGAAAATTCGATTGTGGGCTGCCTGAGGGATCTGTTTTTACCTTTCTTTGTATCTCTGGCACTCAGAGCATGGCCCAGCACACAGAGATATCTGACTTGAAGAAATAGACATCTGTCAACTTGACATATGACTTCAACTCAATATACTATGCCAAGACAGAGATAAATAGCGGGGTGGGGTGTGTGTGTGTGTGTGTGTGTGTGTGTGTGTGTGTGTGTGTGTGTGTGTGTGTGTGTTGCGTGTAAATAGTTTGGAAATTCTAGTGTGGCTTCTTAGGGAAAGTTTATATTGAAGAATTTCCTCTAGACAGGATGATTTGCAATGCAATAAAACTGTCTAGAACTATCACTTCAGGGTAAGAAAAGCTTTACTAAATCCCCTCGTGCTTTAAGCCAATGACATTCAGGAAGAAAGAGCTATTTAAAGCATCATCTGTTTGTCTAACTTTTGGTATTCTAAATACCGAGAAATAGCTCTCGCCTTTAACTATTAGTCACATTTTTTGCTTGTATTTGAATTATAAAGACTATAAAATGTTAAGATTTGCTGAGGGTATCTAGTCTTTTATGTTTCCTTTTTGCATAAGACTATTCCAAGGAACAAGAGTTGAAAGGTGCTACAGAAATATCAGAATATTATTTGTATATACTTTACATTTGCCTCCAAAGACTTATATAGACAGATGGTCAGTATAGGCAGATTCCAAGGGGGAAAAAATTGTCACAATCCCTAATATCAGCTAGTAAATGTTTTTCTACTCTTTTTCTTGAGCCTTGTTTTTATGCCTTTTTGTTCAGTTGTTTTTCAGTCTTGCCCAACTCTCTGTGACCCCATTTGGGTTTTCTTGGCAGAGCTATTAGAGTGGCTTACCTTCTCCAGTTCATTTTTTAGCTTAGGTAACAGAGATAAACAGGGTTAAGTGACTTGCCCAGGGTTACACAGCTAGTAAGTGTCTAAGGCCAGATTTGAACTCAGAAAGATGAGTCTTCCTGACTCTAGGCCTAGTGCTCTCTCCACTGTGCCGCCTAGCTGGCCCTGGTTTGTCTATCTATCTTCCTTCCCCTATTAATTTTTGTAAGCATATGACAGAGAATGTTAAGATATAAGAGAATAATAGAAATATTTTCTGTACTTCACATAGCCCCTCAACCAATTTGGAAAATACTAATTTAAATACTTAAGAGTTACTGATTTTGAGAGGGCTATGTTCCTTTCACTACAAGTCACTGGTAAGGGCTCTCCTGACTTCAGGTTAGAATTCCAGTAGAATTTAGGAGGGAAAGATGGAGGGTGGGAGTGAGGGCTGGTGGAGAAATAAGCCTCACTGACAAAGTTTTCAGGAGAACAGGAAATGAACATCCATGGGGTTCATGCCCCAGGGACCACTGCTTGACCTGATGTTATTTAATCATTTTATCAGTGACATGATCACCTGATCAAAGGCACAGGTGCCACATTTATCCAATTTGCAGATGACAGAAAGCTAAAAGAAATCCCTAATATACTGAACAACAGAAACAAGGATTTGAAAAGGTCTTGATGGGCTAGATATTTGGGCCAAATCTAATAGGATGACATTACAGGGGAAAAAATGTAATGATTATATTACAGTTCAGTTCAAAAAAATCATCTTTACAAGGGCATGAGAAGCATGTGTAGACGGTAGTCGGTCTGAAAATGACCTGGGAGATTTAGTGTGTCGAAGCTCAGTGTGAGTCAACAGTATGATGGGGGGGCCAAAAATGCTAATATAGTCTCAGGCCAAGGCACGATCTCCAGAACTAGGAAGGTGATAATTTTGCTCTTTTCTGCCTTTATCTGAGTATGTCTGGTATATTGTATTCAATTCTTGGCAATATATTTTAGGAAGAAAAGCTGTAGTATCCAGAGGAGAGCAGATAGGATCATAGAAGGCCTGAATTCATACCTGATGACAATCGGTGGTATTTAACCTGGAGAAGAGAAGAACTAAGAAGACTATGATAGCTGTGTGCAACTGTTTGAAGGGCTAGCACATGGAATGATGATTAGGCTTGCTCTGCGTAGCCCCATAGGACATGGGTTGAAGTTACAAAGAGAAAAAAACCAAGTTTAATGATAGGACATACTTCATAACAGCTAGCTCCATTCGGTGCCAGAATGGCCTGTCCTAAGAAGTGAGTTCCTAATCACGTGAGGTCTTTGAGGAAAGACAGGATGACCTCTTGCCAAATCCATTTTCTAAGGCAGCTAGGGGATACAGTGGATAAAATGTAGGATGTGGGACCAAGAAGACCTGAGTTCAAATCCTGCCTAAGACATTTACTAGCTGTGTGAACCTAAGCAAGTGACAACCTCTCCCAGCCCATTTATTGATCTATAAAATGGGAATAATAATGGCATCTATCTACCTTCCAAGGTAGATTTATAAGATCAAATATTTTAAGTGCTTTACAAACTCAAAATATTATAGAAATACTCTTATCATCAAAAGAGATCCTGCTTTGGTTATAGGCTAGACAAAAGCTTCTCAAGCTTTCTCGTCTCAAGAACACTTTATACTCTTAAAAGTTATTGAGAACCTCCTCCAAGGAGCTTTTGTTTATGTGAGTTATAGCTACCAGTATTTCCCTTATTAGAAATGTAGATGTCTTAGTGTTGTTATGAAAATCGTTTTGAACTTGCAGGTCCCTTGAAAAGGTGTCAGGGACCCCAGGGATATCCAGACCATACTTTGAGAACCAGTGGCTAGACTAAGTGGCTTGCGAGGGCCGCTGTGAATTGTGAGGGTCTATAATTTGAATTCCAAGATTTCCAGCAATGTAAAATTCTGGGTTCCTAATGAGCCTCATTCCTCCCATGGGCCCTAAGAATTTACTGACCTGCTTTCCTTTTGTATTATTACCTCCTGTTGCTTCCAAAAGGAGCCTCCCCTCCTTCTTAGGCTCACTTCCATGCTCCCAAACCTCCCCTTCTTTCTTTTTTTTCTTTGCTTTTTGGAGGGTAAAGGCAAGACAGTTGGGGTTCAGTGACTTGTTTCTGAGGTTGGATCTGAACTCACGTCCTCCTGACTCCAGGGCCAGTGCTCTATTCACTGCGCTACCTAGCTGCCGCCATTCCCTCCTCTCCCTCCTTTACTTTTTTAACTAAGACTCAGTGGGGGTAAGGAATACGAGTAAGTGGTAAGCCTGTATACACACAACTGATTTTGTTGGAGAGGTGAAGGGCAGGATGGGACCTCTGGTGAGAGGTAGGAAACTCTGGGAGCAGTGGGGGGAAGGATTGACAGTGGACACTGCCTTAGAGTTTAATACCCCATCTTTCTTCTTGCCCTTCCCAGCCCTGACACTGCAAACCCCCATTATGAATCTCCCTCCTCATCAAAAAAAAGACCCTCGGTGGGCATGGGAGACAGTTTCAGGAAGTAGTTACTAGAAATAGAAAGAGAACAGTAAGGGAAAGGAAAATCTCAAATGGCAGGAAGGGAAATTAATCAATTAACACTTACTATATCCCAGGCACTATGCCTGGGATGCAAAGAAAATTCAAAAAGAGCCCTTTTCCTCAAGGAGCTTCCAATCTACTGCATGGGGAAGGGGCAGTGCTCCCTCTGGCCAATGCCCTTTCCTCGGTGGTTGTTTGTCCTTAATAATAGTAAGTCGGGGAGGCAAGAGTCAGGGAGCTCCAGGTCAGGAGGATGGGTTTCCATTTGACCCATACATTTTCGTTTTGTCTTTGCCTTTTCAGCTTTAATCGCCTTGACTTACCTCCGTATGAAACTTTTGAAGATTTAAGGGAGAAACTTCTCATGGCCGTTGAAAATGCTCAAGGATTTGAAGGGGTGGATTAGGCAGCTGCTACTTTTTGGTGGTTGTTCTTCAAGCAAGTTCTTCTTGCCCCTTTGCATTTGCCTAATGGACACATAAGCCACAATGGCAGAACAGTTGCACAAAGTTGGTTTCTGGAGCAAACTCTTCAACAATGCAGTTGCCTAAGGGCAGAAGTTGGAACTCTAGCCCAAGGATAGTATTTCTGCATTTTCCACCACAAATTATCAACTGGTTGATGTGTACACTAATTACATTTCAGGAGGACTTGTTCTATTTATGTTGGGCCTCTGTAGGCAAAGCCCTTAATAAATATTTTACATACTTTCTAATGACAATGAATGGAATTAATCACTCTACAGGTATAGTATTACAACTCATGTTTACTTTTAAAAAATGATTTAGACCTATTTTCAGATTTTATTTCATTACAATTAAAGATATTATATACTTGGAAAAATGAGCATTTTTTTTTTTTGGTATCTGAATTTCCTGCCAGACTTAAGGTCAATGACATTTTCATTTTTTAAGTGCATTGACTCTCCCCCTGCCCCACTGTATTCAAAAATAGAGACCTAATATTTGTCCAAAAATGTACCCCAGAAAAAGACATTTAGAGAAATTCAAACAAGTCATCGAGCACAATGATGTCTTTCCACACCCAGAGAGGCTAAGCACTGACTGGAGATTACATTTTTGTACAAATTTAGCATCATAGCTGTAAGACAAGAAAGAATTATGACATAGCATGAAAAATTTTGTGTTGACTTAAAAGGAATCACGGCATTGCTCCTTGGTAGCTCTTCCAAGTAATAGAATCCACTTTGAGTCAGGGTGAGACTAACATTGCTTGTAAGAGGGCCGGCTGACCCCTGCCTCCTTCCTGCTGTACAATGATGCTTTTATGATCTTTCTTCTTTACTGTTCTCTATAGTGGAGGCATTTTGAATGAAACCTGGCACCGCTCTCGATTTGAGATTGTGGAAACCAGATATGTTTTGTCTTCTATTTGTATGCATTTGCTAATGGTCGCTGAATAACCACTTTTGTCCTGACTGTACCAATTCTGAAGGCACTTTATGTACTACATGGAATTCATATCTGGTTGTTTTTTCCTTTAATATATCATAAGCGTTTTAATGTGATGATTCCCCCTCATTGCACATGTCTATCAATTGTGAATTTGGCGGCTGCTGATGTCTAAAAACCCCAGATGTAAAACTGAGCCCGCAATCCTCTTCTCACCAATTGTTTATGATTTTTTTTTATACAGTCACAAAGATTAATTTAATATACACTTTATCTAACCAAGTTTTGTTACCTAGGACATGTTGCATGCTTAAAAACTATATAATGCCTGAGTTGTATGTATTGTGTGATAGATTAAAGGTAAAAGAGAAGACTAGTATTTGATCCACTTAAGTTGTTAATCTAGTAGTAGAATAGGCTTGAGGGTATTTATTTGTTGAGGTCATTTGGTTACCTTCAGCTTTGTACGTCTTCTTCTTTGCCCCTGGAGCTGAGCAGTTCCTCTTGTTCTTGGGAGAACTCTGCTAAACTCACAGAACTAGCTGTGGCCCCTTCTATACTAGTGAAGCAATTTTTAACCCTTATTTCCCACTGCCCCCCCCCCCCTAATTCCAGGACTTGCCCTTTCAATTAATCTCTTGCCAGTAGAGGATGGGGCAAAAATTTATGGCATCATGGGTTTCATATTTATTAATGGCAAGACAGAGATAATAGAGCCCCTTATGCAGCAACATCATGACACTCAGAAAATGTCATCTTGCTGGGCTCTGCAATGCTTGAGAAAGCATATGAGCAGTCTATAGCTGTTCAGAGCACTGCAGTTCCCAGAGATTTCTGCAGCAGAAAGGCATTGACTCCCTTTTCCACATTGGTCTTTGTCTAAAAAGATAAAAATAAAAAAATCCAACATTCCAAGTAATTCACGAGTAGACAATTGGTGGCTTTTTTAATCAATTGGTGAGAAACTTGATGTGTGTGTGTGTGTGGTTTTTTTCAATAGTAGATCTGCCTAATATCTCATGCAGTTGGTGAAAATCCCTTTTGTGCAAATGCCTTATTCCAAAATTAATTTTATTTTAAAGACTCAATCCAAAGGCTGAATTGTGCATTGGTTACTTTTTGAGAGCTATTACACAATTATGGTGCTGTATGATCAACCTTTTCCAAGAACCTGGATTTCTTTTGTTTAGCTGTGATTAAGGGTAGATAACCACCAGATGCAAAATAATCGCAAAGTATTAGAAGAAAAACAATTTTATTCTGGTGAGAAAATTTGTAAGTCTCTCAAAGGTAAATTAAGGCTAGAAACTCCAAAGGACATTGACATATACCATAACACACCTCTAGAAGGCAGTAATTAAATAAGAGAAAAATTCTGTTTAGCCCTTTTTAATAACCTACTTGTGTTAATATTGAATGATACTTTTATCAAACCAGGTTCTCTGAATCTCCAAAGGCTACCATGTTTCAATTGTTCTCCATAACAGTCTCCTATCCTGTTTTTCTTTATGTTCTTCTTGTAATCTTCAGGATATAATCTCAAAAAACAATGAAGAGAACTTTTTGCATGAAAAGTAGATTCTTTAGTCAAAACTGTGCATCCAAGTCCGCTCTCTATATGACATTATCTATAAAGAAATGCTGTGTTTCCTAGTCACAGATTGTCCTTAGTGGCAAACTTGGCTCAGCAGTCCACAGCCTTTACAGCCCCAATTTGTCCCCAAACCAGAGAAGACACTTGATTCCAAGTTTCTCCAGCTCTCCACAAAGGCATAGGTCTTGAAGAGACAATCTTCCAGAGGGTGTTGCAGGTTAAGGAATTTACTCCAAAGAATAGATTGTTGAAGAATGCTTGTTGAAGGTTCTTTAGCGTTAGTTTCCATGGCTGTCCCATAAAGTCTTTTGGTATTTCCATTCTTGATCCCTGTAGGCCTGATTAAGGAGTTTAGAATTTCCTTCTGCCTGGGATCAGCTTAGAAGTGTCAGTGTAGGAATGTGGTGATGCTTCTTGGCCTAGAGAGAGGTTGAGGTATTTGCTCCATTTCAAGCTGTATTCAATTTCAGTGCCTTTTTATTTTATTTTTTCACTTTAAATTCTGTGTTCTGATTTCATTTGCCTGGGTTTATTATCTGTACCTAGTTCTACTCTTCTTCCCTTATAAATCATAGAACATTAAAGTCTCCATTTAACTTATTGTTTTTAAGGACCTTTATTATTAGCTGGCAACTGAAATTTTCCTCTAGGTGGTCAGATAATCACTAGTGTAAGCAGAAGCTATTCCTTTGATTTTAGGGCACCAGGGTAGATTGTAGCAAGTGCTGAGTAAAATGTCCAAACCATTCTCCATATCTTACATCCGCCATTGTGGTTTCTGTCACTTGTACTGCTACTCTGGTGCTCCCAGATCCCACATGCCAGTCTGGAGAGTCAGGTCATGATATATGTTATAAAGCATTTATAGTAACTCCAGGTATCCACCTGCACTAGAAGAATGTTTAAGAGTTGGAACTAGCATTTCCCAAAAGTTCTCGTATAGCTTAGCACAGAAGTTTAAAATCAAACAACAAAAAAAACAACACTCATTTGATTGGCCAGTTGTAAATTTGTCACCGCTCAGCAGAGAGCTCTCTTTCCCTCTCCTACTCTCAGGCTGTCTTCCTTTTCCTAACCCAACAAGCACCCTGATCCTCAAGGGGGCATCTGTAGGATGCTATCTCCATTTTCTGACAAGCCAATAGAGGATGCTGCAGTACAGAGTAACTGCCTAGTCCCCCTCCCTTCCTCACCCCCAGGCAAAGTACACTACCTCAGTCATGTACAGGTTTTTTGCCTGTATCCTGACGTAGAAGTTGTGTCAAAACTGCCAACTTCAGGCCTGAGGTGTTTAAACAAAAAGATATAAAAACGACCCTTTTCAAGTCCTTTGTAGTTTAGATTTTAAAATGGGAATAAAAAATGTGACATACTTTGGACCACTTTTTTAAAAATTTATATATAAGCCTTAACTTACATTGTATATATAGATATACATGTGCACTCACACACATACACACACATGCACACACACTCAAGTGTTTTCAATGTAAGAGAAAAATGCTGTGGAATTACAAGATGAGCTTGTATAACATTTTATAAGGGGAAAAAAGACGTTTCTGTTTGGAGTTTTGCAAGAAAATCTTGTTGGACATCTTTATTTAAAGATGTTTCACTCAAAGTAATGCATGTTTAAAATGCATGGGGATTTTTTTTTTAAACTTTGATTTGGAATAACAACTGGAATCTAACCATGTGTTATGTTGTCTGCAGACCTGTAGTACTGCATTCTCTACTTTATATCAGTGTTACTAAGCCACCATCACCAACCATAGCATACATTTTTATTCTTATAAGCCATTTTGCGCCTTTTAGTCAGACTGATTTTCACTTAGGATGTCATGTTTTCCTTCATGTTAACCTCATCAGATTTTGATCTTCCCTTTATTACGATGTATGTAATATTTATATACATATATATATAGTACATATGCTGTCAAAATATATATGTATATATTTATATAGAATTTTTTTTACATCTTCCTTAAGTAATCTAGTTTCAAAGGGGAGTGAGAGTTTGGTCTCTACATTTTTCCCCAAGCCCAGCCCTGTAAATTCCAACCTCTGAGCCTGAGCAAACCTTAAGAAGGTGATATTGATTTGCTATGCTTTGTCAACCAAGGAATTCAGATTAAACATGAATGAACAGTGACTTTTAAAGTGAAAAGAGTTTCAAACATTCCAGGTGAAATCCCGTTTCATAATTTTTTATTGTTAAAAGAAAAAAACCTCCTAATATGAGGCTAATATTTGATACAGTGGTAAACACTAAACTACCTTGATTTTTTGTTTGTTTGTTTTTAAAAAAAAAAAGCAACTTATAAAGAATGCTCATTTTCACAATCAGAATAGCTTTAAAGTACAGTTGAATTTGATACACAATAGGGAAAGTTTTGTTCAAGAACAAAACCATTTTTTCCATTTATTTTCTTAAGAGAATTGAAAAGAAATGTAGATTGTTTGTTTTCCTGACAGCAAAAATGATCAATGTGACACAATGAAGTTGTTGTAATGAAATGATGCAACTTGTCAAATATTTAATAAAGAATTATGGAAGCCAAAACATTTTATGCTTCAAATATATGATTTCTTTGATTGCAAGTGTATTTTTTAATGCATTACACCAGAGGGTTTTTAATTGTCAACATTGATATATGAAATATTTCCCCCACCCTCCCCCCCATCATTCATCTTCTCCAAAACCTCTGTAGCTGGAGCACTTGTTACCAGTGTTTGCCCAAACAATTCCCAGATCACCTCAGCTACAACTGATTTGCTGACCTGGAATACCTCCTAAGGAGCTGCACATTGACATTGGCTTCTTGCTTACAGGTGCTAAGGGCCTTTTGCTGGGAGGATCTAGTGAACTTCTGATTGGTCTCTATTGACTAGGGCTTCCTGACCGGTCCCTGGTCATTGTGAAAGAGGGACCCCCCCCTTGTCCAGCAAAACAGGGAGTCAGTTCCCTGATTAACTCTGCAATAGCTCTTCAGCATAATGAAGAAGTAATAGACTATTTTATCTTTCCTTCCACCACCACCCCCAACTTTTTTTTTAATATTGGGTCTTGGTTTCCTTGTTGAAAGACTTACTATTTAATCCCGTTCCTAAAAAGTAATGGCTTTGGAACTTCCTTTGCTACTACTTACTTACCTATCCCTCCCTTGTGTTATAGGGGAATATGAGGATATGTGAAGCTTGTGGAATTGTTTCTTTTGCTCATTCATAATCCCAAACTCCCCTGAGCCTTCAGCTGCGGGCCAGTTAGCCTTTTACTTTGTAATGTCCTCTTTCATCCCATCCCTTCCTTTCCATGTCCCCTTTCAGAGGCTATCAGACTTAGTAACTGGTTAGTTCCCTAGGACTTCTCTGAATCTTTGAGCCAGTATTTTTCAAGTTTTCAGCAATATTCTTCTTCTAGATTTTACACTTGAAATTTAATTGAGAAAGAGAGACTTAGCACAGTAAGAAAGAACCACCAGAGTACATCTGATTTATTCTCCTTCATCTAGGTTCAAACTATATACAGACAGATAAAGACTTTTTCCCTGTTCTCCCATTTCCCCTGCACTTGCAGTATTTCCTATTCTCCTTCCAAAAATCTGTGTCACAGAGCTAGGAGAGATCTTAGTGGTCATTGAGTCTGAAACTTTTGATGGGTGAACTTGGATTCCACAGATGAGGAAACTGAGACCCAGAGAGATTAAGTGACTTGCCCAGCTAACTAAGTAAGCATTTACAGTCTTTTTGTCTCCAATACTAGATCTGCTACACAGGTGTTAATAAGAAAGAAATGAAAATTTCTTAATTGAACAAATAATTCAAGCTGTGTATAATTCATTATGCTAAGTGTTGGCTGATACAACAATAGAATACTAGCTGATCTCAAGGAACTTTCAGTGTAATGGTACAAGGAAAGAGACAAATTACTAATGATACAAGAGGAACATGGTAAACACAGAGATTCAAAAGGCTAGGAAAACTTTAAGAAAAAGAAATTCTTCCAGTGGGGTGGGGTGGGATTAAGAACATCTAAATGGGCACATAGTACATGGGAGTAAAAATCAGATGTGATTGCATCCTAGATCACCATGAATCCAAGTTCACTATTTAATATACTCTTCCACACTACCTCTTGTTAACTATACTTATGTATGTACATGTAATAACATCATATATCAACATATACATAATATACATAAACATATACCCATACACATATATATGCACACATATAAATGTACATGCCCATATACATATATAAACATGCACATATACATGCAAATACATATAAACATATGCATATATATGAGATATATATATATATCATGTGTATACACACATAGCTAGCTGGAATTTATAATGGAGAAATATTCATGTGTGTTTAATTTGCCCATGGTACAATTCCATTGATAAAGGGATCCAAAAAACTGCACAAATTTGGCAAGATGAGGCTGAATTAGCCTGAAAAGAGAATGAACATAAAGATTCCCCTTCCAACGTGTTGTGTTGTGATTGATTATAGGCCTGACCCCGAACAAAATGAAAAATGGGTGAAATTGCCTCATCGCTTGGAGGCTTGCCCTTGCTGGCCCAGCACCCTCATCCTCCACTTCCAAGTAGTCTAATAGAGAGAAAAGAACTGCAAAGGGGAGAGCCCTCCCCGCCCAGTCTACACAGCCCTTTCATCAGCGCCCTTTTGGACATAGCGTCCTGCTCTTTCCTTCTGCAGGGCTTCAGGGACTGGGGCCAGAGAATCTCTTCCACTAGCCTCGTTGGTCCCTGTCCCAAGCAGGCCCAAGGTTCAGGGTTTGCTGTGTTTGTTCACCCAGTGAGGTGTTCCAATAATCCTCTGCAGAAGGATTCTAGGTAAATCTAAAGAAGGGGCTCATCAGTGCTCACTCATCTCATTCATGGTTATTTTCCTTCATCCCATAATTTAGTCCGCTTGGCAAAATGTCCTTCCACACCTGCTATTTTTATTTGGTTTTCTCTTCTCAAGTTATTACAGGAGTCATGATTTGGAATTCCCCGATCTTGTTTATACTTTAATAACAAATGCAATGTTGTCAATGAATAAATAGACACGACAGCAAGTTGCTTTTTTTTTTCCAGTTGGATTGAACGAGGTGATCTCTAAGGCCCCTCTGACCTCTAACCCTCTGATCTGTAAAGGTGAGCATTGAGGACTGAGTTTCCTGAGGATGTTAGTGGTCTTCCATGGCATCGATCAATCAAACAAGAATTATTTATTAAATGCTTACTGCGTGCTAGGAGCTATGCAAGGGTCTGGAGATACTAGCACAAAGAAGGAAACAACCCCTTCTTGTGAGAAGCTTCTGTTCTATTGGGGGGTATGGCAAGCAGATACACATACACATGTGTATATGTACATGTATGTATATAGAATACATGTGTGTACATAAGAGAAAAATATCAAGGGAATAAATACAAAAATTGCTAACCCGTGACTCCTGAAGCTGATTGGGGAGCAAGACTGAGCCAGCTTTGGAGGATGTCAGCCCTGCTGGCAGTTCCCCTACCCCCTGGCTGGATGCAATGAATCTAGTTTTATTTCATTCTTGTCCTTGTGGTTAAGAGAGCTGTGATTATAAGGACTTAATCTGGGAACTGGATAAAAGACTGCTAGCATTTGGAGGTTGTTGAGGGTGGCAGGAGGACAGGCAGCTTAGTGTTCATGCAATGCCTGGAAAGAGCAAAGAATGTGAGAGGAACATGAAAAACTGATGGACTTTCCCAACTTGTCTAGATCCTTTAGCACAAGGTAGGGCCTGTTTTTGAGGACAGCATCTCATCAGTAACCTTTTCCTCCCATAGTCCTCCAGTAATGACAGCAACATCCAATCGGCCTCCCCACAGTGGCATCCTTCCCTCAGACCCAGTGAACCAGCTTAAGGATGCTCCATTCAGCACTCCACAAGGAGCTGACTGGTGGCCAGTATGACTTATCTGATTTTGAAGAAAGCATCAAATGAGATTAGATCTCTGATGAAGGTTTGCAGGCCCAATGCAGGAAGTGAAGGGGACTGTTGTTCATTGACACACTGAAGAACATCCGGTGGAGAAACATTCCAAAGAGCTGACAGCCTATCTTCAAAAGTTGATGAATTACAGGGATAGTTTAACATAAGGAAAACTATTAAAATAATTGACTATAATAAAAGCAACAAAAATTATATGATTCTATCAATAGATGCAGAAAAATCTTTTGACAAAATGCAACACTTATTCCTATTAAAAACACTTGAAGGGGTGGCTAGCTGGCACAGTGAATAGAGCACCGGCCCTAGAGTCAGGAGGACCTGAGCTCAAATCTGGCCTCAGACACTTAACACAAAAATTAGCCATGTGACCTTGGGCAAGTCACTTAACCCCAATTGCCCTACCTTCCCCCCTCCAAAAAAGCCACAAAAAAACCACTTAAAAGCATAAATATAAATTTGATTTTTCCTTAAAAATGATAAGAAAGGAGGCAGAGCCAAGATGGTGGAGTGAAACAGGAACTTGCTTAAGCTCCCACACCAACCACCTCCAATACCTGTAGAATATGACTCTAAACAAATTGTAGAGCTACAGAACCCACAAAGTGACAGAGAGAAACAAATCGCCCACTGAAAGCAGCCTGGCAGGCCAACGGGAAGGGTCTATCACACTGAGCTGGGAGCCACACGTGAGTCATGTGGGCCAAGACCTGGGGCCACCCCAACCATCGGCACAGACTGGCCTGAGCAGACTTCAGGAGAGTTAATCACCAGCAGCTGTGGCAGTTTCCAGACTTAGCCCATAAACAACAAAGAGAAAGTAAAAGGTCAGTGGGGAACTCTGTTGGAACTGGGTGACGGAAGAGTCTGGTCTGGCCCCTGATTCCAGGGTGAAAGGTGGCGGCAGCAGGGAGGCTGCAGCTGCTGCCGCGTAGCTGCCTCTAGAGCTCCTGGCCTGCAGATTGTAGGGGGACCAAGTGACCATTCAGAGGGTAATTGCTCTTGCTTTGACCTGCTTGCTTCTGGGTCACAGTCTTGGGTGGTGGTCCTGGCCAGTGGACCAGAGCTTGTGGTAGCTGTAGAGAGGGTACCCTCCTTATAGTTCTCACAATTGTGAAAAATCCAACAATTTGGGACACAGCTCTCTCCACTCTGGAAGCAGAGTTCTACCATGGCAAAGAGCTCGAAATTCAAGTAATTGTCTGGCAAGATGAGCAAGTAGAAGAAGCACAACCAGACCATAGAATCCTTTTTGGGGGGCAAAAAAGATCAAAACATGGAACTAGAAGAAAAGAACAAAGTCAAAACTCCTGCATCAAAAGCTTCCAAGAAAAATATGAATTGGTTACAGGTCATGGAGGAGCTCAAGAAGGATTTTGAAAATCAAGTAAGAGAAGTGGAGGAAAAATTGGGAAGAGAAATGAGAATGATGCAAGAAAATCATGAAAAGCTAGTCAAAAGCCTGCTAAAGGAAACCCAAAAAAATACTGAAGAAAATAACACCTTAAAAAATAGACTAACTCAAATGGCACAAGAGGTCCAAA